>JBBPNR010000901.1:0-15356 GCA_038091015.1 Boletus vermiculosoides
TAACAATGTTCTTATCAAACCTGAGGATTGATGGAAAGCAGCATTTCTCACCTCTTT
Organism: Boletus vermiculosoides; assembly: GCA_038091015.1. Classification (NCBI taxonomy): domain Eukaryota; kingdom Fungi; phylum Basidiomycota; class Agaricomycetes; order Boletales; family Boletaceae; genus Boletus; species Boletus vermiculosoides. The sequence continues at coordinate 58 of JBBPNR010000901.1, forward strand.
CAGTCTCTTCGAACCCACTGTCATGTTCTTTGGCATGTGCAACTCCCCTGCTATTTTCCAGGCATTTATGAATAATCTCTTTGGAGACTTTATTACTGAAGGATGGCTTATCATCTATATGGACAACCTCCTGATTCACTCAGTGGATGCAAAGTTACATGAGGAATATATGTACTTGGAAAGTTCTCCAACATTTTCAAAAACATAAAATATACCTCAAACTGGAAAAGTGTACCTTTGCTGCACCCAAGGTGGAGTACCTAGGAATGGTTGTCAGTGGAGATGGAGTAAAGATGGACCCAGCCAAGCTGAAGGCCATCAACAAGTGGAAAACCCCATGGACATGAAGGACATTCAATCATTCCTTGGTTTCTGCAATTTCTACTGGAGGTTCATCCCTTTCTTCTTGGAAATTGCCCATTTGCTCATTGATCTCACTTCTAAATCTCAACCTTGGCACTGGGATCTCCTCCAAGAAACTGCCTTCTGAGCATTTCAACACACTTTCACTAGCAAACCTGTCATTGCCTTCCCTGACCCCTTCAAACTGTCCTTATCTTCCCTGACCCCTCCAAATCATTTACAATTATGATGGATGCCTTCCTGATAGTGTCCAGTGGTGTCCTTATGTATGTAACCCAACCACAATGGTGATCTGCACCCTTGTGGATATATCTCCCACTTGTTCTCTCCTGCTGAAAGAAACTATGACATCTTCAATTACAAGCTGCTTGTGATGATTCATGTCCTGGAGGAATGGCACCAGTACTTGCTGGGCTCCTCCCACTCCATAATAGTCCTAACGGACCACAAGAATTTGATGTATTTCAAGAAGCCTTGAAAACTGTCTTACCAACAGGCCAGATGGTTGTTCTTTCTGCAGGACTTTGATCTGTCCTACACTGCACTGCCTGGCTCCAAGATGGGCCCTGCCAACACTCTTTCCTGGAAGGACTCCATTGATACCACAAACAACAATGTGGATGTTCAGGTCCTTCCAGATGATGCCTTTTCACACCAATTGCAGGTCATTGACCACACCCTTGCTACAAAAATCCATGCCTCCACTGGCACTGATTCACTTGTCCTTGACACTCTCCACTATATGGAGAATGAACTCCCTTCAATTGGCTGCTTGACTGCTGCCAACTGGTTATTTATTGAGGGACAGTTGTACTACAAAAACCACCTCTACATCTCTGCTGACACCTAACAGGACCTTGTCCATGCTGTTCACTTCTTCTTTGAGGGAGGATATGAGGGCCATCTTCATACTATTGCCCTCTTGTCTTATAACTACTGGTGGCCTGGCCTCTCTTTCTTTGTTTGCAGATTTGTCACCAGTTGTGCTGTCTGCTAGGCCTGCAAGATCCAGACCCTCCCCACCATACCTCCCCTCATTCCTGTCAACTTTGTGGCCCCCCAGCCATTCCAGCACATCTCTGTTGACTTGGTCACTGACCTCCCCTCAGTGCAGGGTCTGGATTCTATTATGATCATGGTCAATCATGAGCTTACAAAGGGGGTGATCCTGATTTCTTGTATGAAAACAATAGATGCTGCCAAGGTTGCCCAACTCTTTTTTAACAATGTCTTCAAATGTTTTGGTCTCCATAACTGACTACTATTGGATAAAGGCCCCCAATTTGCTTCCACTTTTGCCAAAGAACTGGCCAAACTACCGAAATATGACATCTTCCTCTTGACCACCTATTATCCACAGATAGATGGTGAGACAGAATAATATAATCAGGAACTCAAAACCTATCTCTGAATATTCTGTGATGGAATACCCCAGAAATGGGTGGACCTTCTCACTTTCACCAAATTCTCCCATAACACTGCAGAATACTCCATAACTAAGTAATCCCCATTTTCTCTTATGCTTGAATACTCTCCTTACTCTTACCCAACTATTGGAAAAACGGTAAACCCTACCCTAGAAACCTGCTTATTGGATCTCAATGAGGCCTAGAAGGAATTGGAGGCTGTGCATTGCCTTGCACAGCAACACATGAAAGAACAAAGTCAATCCAGATTCCAACCCTGGAAAGTTGGAGATAAGGTTTGGCTGGAGAGCTGAAACCTCAAATTACAAATTCCTCCCTGAAAACTGTCACCCAGATGAACAAGCCCCTTTGAAATTTCCACAGGTGTTTGTGGTGCACTTCATGTACCACATTGTGTTCAAATATTGCAACAGTTTTGGAGGTTACTGTAAAGTTAGATTGTGTGAATTGCATATTAATAGAGGTCAGGAAAAATGGAAAGGGGTGAGATGGTGAAGTAGGAAGAGGACATGATGGAATATATTATTGAGCCACATAGGCTGGCTCTGGTGAATATTTGTAGGAACTGGTGTTCCAGTTCCAGATGATTTGTTGCTGAACTTGGGGAGGTTGGTGGTGATGATTGGGGTTGATTGGACAATCTGACTAGATGTGTTCTATCTTTGAACAGCTGTAGCATGTCTGAGTATCCTTTTGTGGAGACACTTGCTGTGCCCCAATTTCCCTGTTTTGTTTGAGAGCCTTCAACTTTTTTAGAGACTCATGGGCAAGAACATCTATTTAGAAATAATTCAATGTAATTTGGGCAAGTCCATCCACCCTCTTTTCAAGTCAAGAAAAGACTACAATGGCCCTCAACTTATCCAATTTCCATTGTTGGGCCAAAATCCAAAAATGTAAATGAACTCGCCACAAATGGAATTTTGCTTTTGCTCAACCACTAGCCAGACTTGATCTTACTGCTAACACACCAAAAGACAGGCAAAAGAGAAGAGTCACCTTCTTAATCAAAGGTTACTATTCTAAACTGTAGACATCAGATGCACACAAATGACAAGTGGATTAGACTAAGGTACTACAATACAAGAGACCAGTATACAATGACTCCAAAAAGTGTTACAATAACTAACCCCAATCCAGGGCATGCAGCACCCCACAATCATCCATAGGAATCTCACTTTGCTTTGGTGATCACTTTGTTTTGGTGAGACCAAACAAAGTAAAGACCATTGGCTACAAAATGGTCTATACATAGGTCATATGATTTGGCCCAGGGGTTGCAAAGATATGACAGTTTTAAAACAGCAACACTATTGTAACACTTTTTGGACTTTTGTAATATTGGGGATATTTGGTATATGTATATTAGTACTTGGTATACATATCCTCCTTTGGCTTTAACCACAGCCTGAACCCTTCTTGGCATGCTTTCAATCAACTTTTGACACTTCTCAACTGGTATCCCCTCCCATACCTCTTGAATTCTCTCCCATAACTGAAGAATTCCATTAGAAGGGTGTTCAAACTCTGCCAGCCTTCTCTTGAGGTAACCCCAGAGATGTTTAATGGGATTTAGGTCAGGAAACTATGCAAGCTACACCATGGTCTTAAAATCCTGCTCCTCTAGCCACTCCTTCACCTTTCTACAGGTGTGCTTGGAATCATTGTCTTGCTGAAAAATAATATCAGATGGATTGAGACCATAATACTGCAGAGTATCCAGCAGTTTATCCTTCAAAATCTGAAGGTAAAGATCTCCATCCATCCTACCATCAATTTTGGCAGCATACCCAACTCCCTGCCAAGTCATACACCCCCATATCATCACAGAACCTCCTCCAAATTTGATAGTACCTTGCACTAGTCTGTCATTAAGCCCCTCATCTGGCTTTTTCCACACCCATTTCCTCCCATCTGAGCCTAGGTGATTGATTTTGGTCTCATCAGACCATATGACCTTCTTCCAGTCCTCTATAGTCCAATCCTTGTAAGCAATAGCAAAGTCCAAGCAAGCTTTGCAATGCTTAGCAGATAATAAAGGGCATTTGGACTTGACTACAGCCTTCATTCCAGACTTTTTCAAGTGGTGATGAATGGTGTTAGGGTGAAGAGGCTGGTTAATGACATCGGAGAGTGTTTTGGTCACCTGAACAGCATTCTTTGCCTTATAAAAAAAAATAAGGTGAATAGCATGACAGATATTGACAAAGGAAAGCTTTGCTGGGCAACCTTCAACAGACTTTTGAAGGTCAGAATGCTTCTTGGAATGAAGTCTGGATATAGTGGCAGTGCTGACACCAGTGCTAGATGCAATGGAGCAGATGGAATGACCAGAATCAAGCTAAGAGAGAATGGTATTCTCTTAAGTAGCAGAGAGAGATTGCATAATGATAGTGGTAGAGAGTAAAGAGGTGTGGGAATGTTTTCACACTCAGACATCATGTTTATATGTATATCTGTGTTTGTAGCACCAAATAAGAGCAAATAACCTCTCATATGGCTGAGATCCAGTATCTTACAGCAAAAGTCCAAAAACTATTACTGTACAATGGTGTTGTTGTTTTAAAACTGACATATCTTTGCAACCCCTGGGTCAAATCACATGACTTAGGGACCATTTGTAGCCAAGGGCTTGTACTTTGTTTGATCTCACCAAAGCAAAGTGAGATTCCCATGGGTGATTGTGTGGCACTGTACACCCCAGTTTGGGGTTAGTTATTGTAATGCTTTTTGGAGTCACTGTATATATGTGTAATGAATGCACACAGACCAAGTGCTATAATAGATAATTACTATAAGTGGTCAAAAGACAGGTGTGAGAATAAGAAATTGATGATGGGAAAAGAAGTAATGACAGCATGAGAGAAGAGTGGAAATTAAGTATACATGTCATAATGTCATTGTTGATCATATGACTTTCCAACAGTCATGTGCAATATATCCAGAATCTGAAGTAAATGTGAAAAGAAATGGCTAAGTCCAAAAAGTTTGAAAATATTACATACAGTCAACTTCCTCATAACTCATACCCCACATAACCCATACTCTCTAGTAACCCATAGTTTTTTCCATTTCCCAAGTTGGTATGCAGTAAAACTGTATATATACCCCATACCCCATAATCCATAGCAAATTTCCAGGGTGATAACCCATACCTGGAGTTGGCTAATACCAAAATTAAATTTCCAACCATCCCAAGATGGCAATTGTGACCTGAAACACTGAGTTGTTTCCTCCAGTGTCACCATGAAACAAGTCGACATTCTCAAAAAGAATCTGAAGAAGCTTCAAGATCAAACTTCTGACCAGAAGTGGCAACTTGTCCAGGGTGCCTTGAATGATTTGCAGTCAATTGGAGCCCTGCAAAGGTCAAATCGGATGATGATCAATAAGCTCCTCAATTCAGCTGCTGAGTCACACAAAATCTATGAAGCAACAGACAAAGACATCTATGAAGCAGCCATGGATGCAAAGGAGGTATGGGAAAATGGGTCAGGTGACAATGTGGAGAATGGAGCACCAGACTCGGACAACGAACCAGTTGTTACTCATCACAAAGCACTCCAGGCAGTTCTGACACTGCAGAAATTCATGAAGACCATCAATGATCCCCTCTTCAGGAAAGCTGAGGTGATTCTTGGATCATTGGGACAGCAAGCACAGGCCATTGAGATGCAGAGTATGAAGGAAACTCGATTGACAAACTATTTTACTCATACATAGTAGACTGTCCATAGAAATATGTGAGTGCCTATCGTCTTGGCAATAGCTGATCTCTCAGGCACCCCATACTCTCTTATAACCCATACTTTTTGGCCTTTCCTGACAGGTATATGTTATGAGGGAGTCAACTGTATTATAACAATCATCAATGAGAACATTGGCCAGGATGGACTTCACCTTAGCATCAACCATGTAATAGGTATTATTGCTGATGAGGAGGCAGACAGGAATGACACAGCTTAGTACTCTAGTGCTACATGTGTACTCTGTTTTTTTTTTTTTTGTAATGTCAAGCATGTTATTTCACCTACATAGCAGCTTGAGCTGACTCTTGAAAGCTGACCAGGCTGACTTGAGTCAGTAATTTGGAGCCAGAGTGAACATAGCCACCAACTTGGCTCAATATACAGCAGCTGCCAGCTCAGCTACAACTCAAGCCAGCAAAAAGTCCAAGCTGCAGAACACTACAGGCTGTATCCATGACATCAGTGCTTACTCACCTTGCCAACAAGGATCACACCTTCTGCATACCTCACTAGGTCTCATATGGTATAGTGGCACAGGGGCATGATCACATTGATGTATAGTACATATGAGTCATGACTGACTTTCCTCATGTGCCATCATGGAAACTCAGCCATATTCCTGGACCCAAAGGAGACAGGGTTTACAAACCAAGAATTGTATGGGAAAATAAAAGTGTATGCCCATGGGAAGTCTTAGCTTGACTTTTGCAGAACCTAACCTTAACCATAGAGTAGGGTTCCCATTTATGAGTGCCACTTGCACATCCAACATCACCTCAATGTTGCATGGACAAGAATGTACCTTTAAAGGAGGGTTACTTGCAGTATTGTGGTTGCACAAGAAAAAGCATGTGGAATGTATTGACCTCATCACTTTCTACATCTCTGTGACACTTCCAAGTCTGTGTATGTTCTGGACTCAATCACTCTCCTCATACTAATGGTTATTGCACTCCATAGAATTATACATGATCTATCATGTGTCTAAGACGAAATCTTGTTCTACTCAGTGTATGTTTTATTTTTCGACCGTAGTAACTGAGTGTATATTGGTTCTTGACACTACCAACCAACCTCGGGGCCAGGGGTGCCCAGAGGGCGATTGCTATCAGGTAATCTCACAATTTTGCCATTTTTGTGGTGCGCAAGACTTCAATATTTCCTCCGAGAGCGAATCCAGGACAATGTCTTGAGACTACAACGCGTCCCGTCACTGAGGACGAGGATCTGAGGCAAACTGTCAATACACGGCGGTGATGATGCTACTGCACTTTTAGGCGATATATCAGACTGCTGGTGCATACACCATTTGGACATTGGTAAAATTAGCAATGCAGACACACGAGTCAGGGCCAGACAAAGATGAAGACGAGGAACAGTTCAAAATGGGAAGGACTTAGAAATGGAGATACGAGATGGGAGTAGATCTGAGATGGTCGGCGGGTGGAGTAAGATTCGTAGAGTGAGAGTGACTGCTATTCGGTAACCAGAGACATGGGCTATATACAGAATGAGGACATAGGATGGAGAGGAACAAGGAATAGGTGGCTACGACGCCTTCCAGGATCGAGTGGATGGGTGGGTGACGCACTACAAAGAAGGGGAGGTTCTGGGCTGTGCCGTCGGTGAACATGCGTCCTGCGCGTGCCCAACATTGCGTCGTCATCAGCCCCGTCGTCGGCGAGTAGCGTCCGTGCGATCCTTACACGACCAAGAAAACGGAATCAAGTAAAACATACGGCAGTCCACGTTCCCAGTGCCAATTCAAACTTCAAAGACTCTGAGCAGACATGTTACCTCCATTCGGGATGCCAGATGAATGCTTGCGACTCCTGTACGCGTTGTCGTACAGGTCCCTGAGCAAGTCGAGCTCATCGATCGTCCTTTTCGGGGATTTATCCCGAACGATCCCCAGTAGGGCCTTGTGTGAAACGATGTAGACCCGTTGGTCTGGGGTCTGCGCCTCCAACAAATTCCCCTTCACACTCCGGCGTGTCTCGGTGATGAATTGTTCGCGAGCAACCTTGTACATCCCCTCCTTCGCTTCTGCCTCGTCATCAGAATCATGCCCGAGATCTTGCACGAGGTTGCGAATGTGTTGGTCAGCCTTTGAGCGGACGATGAAGGTGGGGATTTGGAAACGACGGCAGTTCGTCAAAATGGCTTGGTCCATCATCGTGAAACGATTGTTGAAAAGGACGATGATGCAGTCAAAGACGTAGAGACCTTGAGAATTGAAGTACTGCCAGTCGGGAATCTTTAATGTTCCTGATCCTGGAACGTCGTACCATGCAAATTGGTCGGCGTGGGTGGGATTGGTGTATCGCCCAACCTCCAAGGTGGTTTCCACGATACCGGTAGGGGCTGCATTTGAGTCTTGATTGCTCATACCGCAGAGGGCATTGATTAAGGATGATTTACCACTGCCAGCGACACCAGCAACAGCGAAGTGGAACACTCCATCCTTGTACTGAATCTTCTCCTTTGTAGCTCGGAGCTCGCCGGCGGTGGGCATGACCACAGGCTGGATACCTTGCTTCAGCTGCCTCTCTACCTCCTCTTGTTCCTTTCTAGCTTTCATAGCCTGCTCGGCCACTTTGCGAGCCGCTTCCTCCGCGGCAATCTGCTGTTCCCTGGCCCTCCTCATCTCTTCCTCTCGGGCTTTGCGACGTCGATTTTCTTCTTCCCGGGCGGCAATTGCGGCTTTCCGCGTGGCCTCTTCAGCAACTCTGGCGCGCTCTCGTTCGGCTTCCAACTCCCTCTTCATCTTCTCCTGACGCATGCGTTCCTCACGAGCCCGCGCCTCTGCCTGCTCCTTGGCGAGCCGCGCAGCACGCGCAGCGGCCTCTACCTCTCTACGGATGCGCTCGGCTTCCTGCCGAGCTGCCCGAGCAGCTCTCTCCGCAGCGAGCTGCGCCTCGTCCTCCCTTCGCCTCCGTTCCTCCGCCTCACGAGCTGCTCGCGCCCGCTGAGCAGCCTCTGCCCTACGTTGCTGTTCTTCTGCCTGTCGACGGGCTTCTTCTCGCGCCCGCTGAGCCTCCTCTGCCCTACGTTGCTGTTCTTCTGCCTGTCGACGGGCTTCTTCAGCTGCCCGTTGCTGTTGCTCGATGGCATACCAAATAGGTTCCCAATGACTTGAATGTCCTCCTCCCATTTTCAAAGCTGCGGTTAGGAGAGGGGGTTCGAAGGTAGCAGGGTGTGGTCTGTGTGGAAGGCGAACTGCTGTGTTTTTGGTGCAAGGGGGTCTTGGTGGCACACGAAGAGCATGAGGACGTAGTACTCTTCCATTTAGAACATTTCACCTCATCTGGCAACTGTTCTTCAATCGATATCGCCCTGTCTGGCGTATCTTGGCACATCCGCGGTCCGGATCGGCCTTGCGTTGGATCTGATTGGCAAGCTCTTGAGCCTCCTTGGTGACTTCTCCCTAAAATGCTTCCACTCGGTAGGGAGCCTAGAAGTGGGAAATCCGCACTATCACGAGCAGGACCTCTACCCATCACGTAGTCACTACGCGTGCTGAAATGCCCTGTGAAGAAAAGTGAAGGGTAGTAAGGCTGTCCGCGTCGATGATGAGGGTGACGAAGATAGTGGTACATACGACGGAGGAGTCATACTCCGCATGTGCATATCCCGTCACAGCGAGGCGTGGTGTGGATGAATGAGTGCTGGCAGGGGCTATACTGCACCCCACGAGGTTTTTGTGGCTCGATCCATGAGCTTTCGGCGTTCGTGAAAAGAAGGCAGAATTGTGGATATTGTGCTTGGTTCTATGAAGAAGGGGCACCCCGTGTAAGTGGCGGGTTTGGAAACCACAAACATACTCAAAGGGCCGGATGGTGCAGATAACACCTCGAGGCCTGATGGCGCCCATAAGTCAAATCTAGGTCGTGAAGTAGATCACGCACACACCTACGATCGGAATGTGTCAACACCATGTTTTACCGACGTTTGTGATCACGACTGAGGCCGACCTTCGAGGAACCTGGAGTGAACAGAAGGTGTGGTACCGATCGCGTCCTCGTCGGCGGAACTGGGGGGTAGATAGGAGGCCAGTGACCGATGGGGGCACTACGCAGAATCACAGCCATGCGGTGCCAGTAGTAGAGTATCATGGCGTCGCGTTGTACGTTCGTCTTCTAGGATTGAAAAATGTGCCTGTAGGTCCGAGTAGACATGTTCAATAGCCGCGTTTCCGATGAAGTCGAGGAAAAGAAACAAGTACTAGAGCCAAGGAAAGGCTTCTAAGACACGGACATCACTGCGAGAAATTGGAATACTGACCTACTTCACGTTCGGGGCAAGTTGAAAGGGACCGATGACCAGTACCAGACGCGATCCATACGAATACCTTTCCTTTTTCGGAACTAAATGTGGTTTTGATATCTGGTGACGAATCCTTCACCATCGCAAATGGACGTATTCAACTTGCTCGCGTCCCACGCAGCCAAAATGTAAGCCCCAAACCCATGAAATCCAGTCATCGTTTCACCCATTTCAACCCAGCCAATCCATCACCGTCGAAAAAGACACACCCCTCGACATCGACGCCGGCTTCCTCACCGTGACAGACCCAAACCCCATCGACGAAGAAAGCTACACGTACGTCCTCCCACATCCACATCCACATCCACATCCAATTCATTCCTCTCACTCTCGTCTCTCCGACATCACAGCGCAAACCTCGAAGAATACCTCCAATCGACCGCACGTGACGGTATACAAACCCTCGTCGCCGCCCTCTACACCTTACCCACCCATCCATCCCCCGACGGATCCCTCGCCCAACTTCCCTCACCCACAACCCACCTCCCTCGCGCCAAACCTCTCCCTAAACCCAAACCACCCACGAAATGGGAACGTTTTGCCGCATCTAAAGGTATCCAGAAAACACGTCGTGACAAGGCGATATGGGACGAAGAGAAACAGGAATGGGTTCATCGGTGGGGACGGGATGGGAAGAATAAGGAAAAGGAGGAACAGTGGATACATGAAGTCAAGGCGGATGCCGGTCCGTGTTTCTTTTGTTTTTCTATTTATTTTTCTTGGATCCTGAGACGTCGGCAGCGGTGGACTTTGATCCAGCACAGGACGCCAGGAACGCACGCAAGGCGAGGGTAGCCAAGAACGAGCGTCAAAGACTACAAAATATTGCGCGTGCCCAAGTTGCACGAGAGGAACGCGAACAGCGAAAAGTCGACATCGACCGGACGTTGGCCTCGACTCGGACAAGTACAGCCAGTATGGGCAAGTTTGACAAGAAGCTGGAAGGGGATAAAAAGATGCGCGGTGTCGAACGAAAGGTTGGTTAAACTTCGTCTGCAATGGGTAAGTTGTACTCGTGTTCTCTAGTTTGACCCCGCCGAAGCATCCGTGGAGCAAGAAAAACAGACCTCTCTTACTCTCCTATCAAACTTGGAAGGCGAGACCAAACGGGCTCGAAAAGAAAAAGGTGGAGATGATGTGCTCAACATCCGAAAAGCGATTAGGTCGGTCAGTAAAGGCAGGGGTGGTGTTGCGTTGGGCCGAGATTCAGCTGGCCGGTCTAAAGGTAAACGAGGAGGCAAGCGATGATACGTTTACATCGATACAGATCACGATGACGACCTCTCACTCCAATTGCTGGGAGAACGTCCATTTCGTATTGAAGTTCATACCAATGCTAGAGTACATGTAAGAGTACATACAAAGAGCACGGTACGAAACCCATTCTGATGACCAGACTAGCCAACACCCCCCAATCTACCTCTCTGCTGGCAAGCTATCCATATTAGCCTTGCCATCCTTGATCCACTCTTCCTTCACCAACTTCTCCCGCTCCTGGTAGTACAGCCTATACACGAGCTTGATCGTCCCCACCCTGACTCCCGCCATTGTACTGATGTCGCGTGCGGGCTTTGCCCTGCCCAACAACAAACACGTGAAATATATAGCGCCGCCTGCAATAGACACTGGACTCCTCCCGTCTGCGATTCCATGCTGACATGCGGCAACGATGATATCCGAACAGATTGACTGCACGCTGACCGGTAAATCAGGGTGATTGCAATACCGGACAAGGAGCGTCTCCGGTCCAGTCGATGGGTTGTTAACATTGTTGCTCTGCGCTGTAGCGCCAGGAGTATGTCACGTCGCCCTTCCGGGTGCTGGGGAATGACACACAGTTTCTCGTATAGCATTGCCCCGATATCACAACGGGGTTTGCAATATTTAGGATAGACATAAATGTTGTTGTAAATGTGAATCACTGGCATAAAACGTATCTTACAGTTTGTGCAGGGACGGAATTCAAAGTTTGTTCGAAGCTCTGGACACGTGTGAAATCTTCAAGTATGTGCAAACATGAGTTTGTGTCCCGAATGTTAGGGTTTACTTGAAAATTGGGCATGGAGAGAATTTGGGCGAAAACTTTAAGAAAGGGCGAACAAAAAGGACAAGGTCTATCCTTAAAGATAAGATCAACAATAATATTTTCCTCGATTGGTGTGCCGTAATATCAAGCCCGTCAAGTATGATGCTAGATCTGCACATTTAATCTATCGCGTTTTTCTTGACCTGCGCGCCGCACGCTTTTTATTCACACCGCATTTCTTTCACCTGCCGCGGTTTTTTCGGCCCGCGTGCTGCGCACCTTTCACCCACACCGCGTTTCTTCACCTGCCGCGGTTTTTTTCAGCCTGTGCGCTGCGCACCTTTATCCACCCCAACGTGTTCATAACACTACATTGAAACATATGAATCATAAATGTTTACAAGTAAATAGGAAGGATTTTATCTATAGGAGTCTACCATACAGCACGAACCCCCCTTCCCGATGAGCTTTGTCTTGTAAGTAAGTGTGTTCTCGAGTGATGTACCAGGAACATCCATCCATGTTACGAACCACAGCTGCATCCAATACGAAATTTGTGGACCAAGGCCTCATATTGTAGTAGGCATTGTTGGCGAGCTGAAATATGTGGGGCAGGATGGAGTTTTGTTCTCAGCGATGTCCTGATAATCTGTGGCGTATTTTCAGAGGATCAAGTTGGAATTTTCATGAGGGTCGAAGGTGACGAAAGCAGAGGAACCGATGCTGGGGTAGATAGTGTCTGGCATGCAGCGCTTGTGCACCTCATGTGGTAGTAGGCATTGTTGGCGAGCTGAAATATGTGGGGCAGGAGTGGCACCTTGTTCTTGGCGGTGTCCTGATAGTCTGGCATATTTTCGGAGGATCGAGTCGGAATTTTTGTGAGGGTCGAAGGCGACAAAAGCAGAGGAATCAGTGCTGGTGTAGATAGTGTCCGACATGAAGCACTCGCGCACCTCATGTGGTAGTAGGCATTGTTGGCAAGCTGAAATATGTGGGGTGAGAGTGGCGCCTTGTTCTCAGCAGTGTCCCGAAAGTCTGTGGCGTATTTTTGGAGGATTGAGTTGGAATTTTCGTGAGTTGAAGGCAATAAAAATGGGAGAGCCAGTGCTGGTGTAGATGGTGTCTGACATGAAGCACTTGCGCGCCTCATGTGGTAGTAGGCATTGTTGGCGAGCTGAAATGTGTGGGGCGAGAGTGGCACCCTGTTCTTGGTGGTGTCCTGAAAGTCTGCAGTGTATTTTTGGAGGATTGAGTCGGAATTTTCATGAGAGTTGAAGGTGATGAAAATGGAGGAACCAGTGCTGGTGTAGATGGTGTCCAACATGAAGCGCTTGCACACCTCATGTGGTAGTAGGCATGGTTGGCGAGCTGAAATATATGGGGCAGGAATGGCACCTTGTTCTCAGTGTTTCATTTTGGTTGTCATTGCACCCATTGATGTGGCCTGTAATCAATAGAGTTTATCACACCGCTCAACAACCCACTGTGGGGAATGTACGCACCGTGTGTACAATGCCCACAAAAGGGATTGAATTGGGTTGTTGTAGCTTTTGCCATCGGGTCCAACCGTGACGCTCGAGTTGCTGTTGGAGGTGCTAGTGCAGGTCTGAGTCTAGCGAGAACATGCTCTAAAGGCATACGCTATGAAATGGGGTAGGGTGAGGAGTTAGTGTGGTAAGACGACAAAGAGAAACTCCAGTACAGTGGTGCCCTTGAGCTGCTGTTGCAGGCTCATCCGTGTGAACCGCCAATTCAGCAGTAACCCAATGATTCCCAGATCCCCGAGCAGTCGGAAATCGTGCCTTGACTCCTTGGAGAAGGGCAAGTGCAGTGAACGTGATGGAAGGGTGGAATGCAGTCCCATACGAAGCACACACTATGAAATGGGGTAGGTGAGAAGGGAGCTTGGTAAGATGAAAAGAAGGTATTCATAGGGAACATTCAGTATGGTACTAAGGGGACAAAATGAGACACACCCTTCGTTGGTGGGAGAAGTTCATTAGTGAATGCCGAGAAAAGAGTAGGCGTCCGATTAGTAAGGTCATAAAGACAATACCATGAAAATGAAACTCCAAAACAAAATGATATTCATTGCTCAAAGTAACTACGTGTAGACTAACTATAACTGGGGGATCGAATACCAAGTGGAAAACATAGCATAGCTGGGAAGTGAGTATGGAAGAACTCCAGGATCAGGGGGTGTCTCCCAGAGGTTGGGAACCGATACAAAATGAAGGGGACGAAGGATGTCATCTACATCAGCTTGAAAGGCGCTGGACTGGGCTGGAAGCCAGGGCTCGGGAGACTCAGACACTGTGATGGGCAAGGAGAACAGTACGGCTCTGTTGTAAGCTGAAAAATATAAATATGGTTCCATGGCATGGACTGAAATTCCAACATACCATCTTTCATTTTCTTAGGAATTATTGCAGAGGGGGATTCTGGAGAAAGTACGACGCGGGGTTGCTTTCCTAATAATGAACTCAAAAAATGTCACGGCGAGTGCAGTAGTCAAAGACTTACCTTGGTATTGAGGCAGTGTACATACATTCGCCAGCTTCCCTTTTTCTTTGTCATTTGAAAGGCATGGTGCATGGTCAGTGTTGTCTGAAATATCCAGTACTTGCAAAGGGCTTGAGAGTTTGTTGTCAATGTTGTCGTCACTGATGCCCGACATCAGAGCATAGTCGTCATGTGGCTTATTGTTGTCAGAACCGTGGTAGCTCTCAGTGTCTGAGCCAACGATCATTGGTTGCATATTCCATGATTCGTAAACTTCATCACTAATGGCTTTCCATGTAGCTAGAGAACAGTAAGAATTGCACTGGTAGGTTGAAACGACAATAGTGGAGTTGTTCACATACCAAACCAGAGATGGCTGTCCATGACACTCGCCTTACTTCAACCTTTGTTCTCAACTAGTGTCAATCCGTTCGGATGAAGGACTTCTAATATTCCAAACGACACTCCATGTTTGATAATAACGCACCAGTTTGGCGGTTTGGGATCAGATGACTGAGTGAATGGTGGATGCTGAGGTTGAGAGTGAAAGGGAGGTTTTGTTGACTTGATATACTGAAAGACATTGGGAAACCATTCGCGCATCTTCTTGTCAACATCCACAAATGTCCAGGCAGAATCTATGAGGATATCCTTGTTGGAATTCACAGTGACATAACAACCACGATTTTTCAGAGCTTGAATTTCGCTTGTAGACGTTTTCCTGTGAGGTCCTTTCAGTTGTCAAAGGTTACCATTGCACTGAAAAACAGTTGGTTATCATTCATGCTCACTCACCGGCAGCCTAAGCATATACATACATCAATTCCGCCAACATTTATACCTATGGAGTGAACATGGAATATTGTCATGTTTGATTGTGTACCTGAGGTACTAGTAGCGCGCCCA
>JBBPNR010000902.1:0-15349 GCA_038091015.1 Boletus vermiculosoides
TGTAGCCATGATGGCCATGCTTTTTCTCTGAGAAGAGATCCTGTGGGAACTTTGTGTTCATCTAGTTCCGTGTCTTCTTCTGAGTCAAGGTACTTTTCCAGAGTGATCTGGGCGAATCCTTCTGCCTTCGTTTCGAAGTGTGAGAGTACAGCTATTGCTCTCAGCTTGTCCGATTTCCAATTTTGGGCTGAAATCCAGAGGCGAAGTCGGATCCACCACAATCTGAACCTTGTTCTATCTCCATCCCATTTCTCTAGGTCAGAGATCTTCTTCATCACAGACGACCTTTCGGATTCTAAGTTAAGGTCTCAAATCTGTAAGACTAAATCGTCGATATCCAGTTGGTTCAACATCCTTGTTTTCTTCAGCAGTTATGAAGGCTAAAAAGAAAACGAGATCCTTACTGTGCAGTATCTTCCAACCACACTCTGGGGACTTGGCAAACAAAACTACATAAAAAGTACTTCTTTGACCGCAGGTAGTGTCTCCTCCTGCGTAAACTCTGATAACAAGTTCTCTGGTGACCACAGCGACCAGGAACAAAACTACACATAAACCTACGGGGTCCACAGAAAGCCCATGGTTGAACTAAAAGTAAAAAACTAAAACTGATGCTCTACCTCTCGAATCACTTCGAGGACTACTAGTGTTTGGAATAAGCTCGGCCTAAGGCTGCACGACGGCAGTGGTTCCCTAGTCGCTCTGCGCAAATTGGGCATGACCCCAATGCTAGTATCACCTCAAGGGAGGGACTGAGAAGTTTTATCTAACATGACAAAAGCTTGGGCGTCAAGACCCATGTCCTAAAAGTGCGGATGTAAAGAAAGAGAAGAATGTAGGAAAGCTCCCATGGGCAACCTCCTTAACCCTAGAGTCCAGGTAGTGTATTTAGTCTAATCCAAGTGTTATGATTACTCTAGGAGCAACCACTAGCCGGACTTCGACTCAGCAGAACACTAGCTGTGCAGGGACAAGATGGAACAAGATATAGTCTTGGTCCTTAATCAATGTTCAGTCTCAAATTGTAGACACCGAGTAGACACAATGACAAGTGGATTAGACTGGAGTGCTATGATATGTTGTACAGGTATATATACTAGTGAGAAGTGTGCATGGACCAAGTGCTTGTAAATAGTAATGACTAAGTATGGTCAAATGAAAGTACACGGATGTGAGAAGAAGAAGTTGATGATGGGAAAAAGAAGTATAGCATTGTGAGAGAAGAGCGGAAATTAATAACATGTGCTATGACATCATTGTAATCAGGTGACCTTTCCCATGGTCACGTGTAATGTGTCGAATAATATGAAGTGAAGTGTTGTACATGTATTCATAAGGAAAAGTTTGAAAATATTACATATCATAACACCCACCTCCCCCAGCAAAAACTACCCCTCATTAACCAGTCTAGTTCTGGTTGACCTACCCTCCATGGAGTAACTCCTGGTAAAAGTACAAGGGCATATCTTCCTGGAATGCTTGCCTGATGAACCATATATTCAGCCAACAGACAGCCAGGCTCCACTATGTTGCATCACTGTATGGCCACTCATCATCTCTCATAGCATCTAGTGACATTTGAAAAGGCTTAGGTCATTTGCTCAAATATCCATGTCACATACTCATATCCCACCTTCTAATTCTTCTTTCATTAACTCATTCAATACTTCTATCTTTCCTATGTTCTTTAGCATTTCAACAAGCTCACCCAGGTGCTTCTTCACTACATCCACCATCTTACATATTTATATCATCATATTCCTTTATGGATCTCCTTTCTTTCCACAGCTTCTTTGAAAACTGCCTCATATTAATTCTTCCTTCTTTTTCACTTCTTTTCTTTTTCCTTATGGTTGAATATATCCAGGTTGTATACATTTAGTAATTATTGAATTCAAGTATTGAACTCTGATATCTCATGTAATGGCTATGGAATACATGACAGAATAACAAGCATATATGTATACGAATGATAATGTATTGAGACAAATTGAGTACTGGTACATATGATATAGTGTACTGAATAACATGATAGAGTATATATCTGGAACACCATTTGGGAAATACTAAAAAAGATATAGATGCTAACAATTGCAGCAATAAAATAGAGATTGTTGAAGAAGCAATGGTGCTGGTAAACAATCTGCATTTATGTATTATTTACTGCATTTCAACATATATGTTGAAATGTGGTGAAATTAAAACATTTGATTTTTATAGAATTTTACCATATTTCCACACATATATCAAAATGTGGTGTATTTGACTTGTATATGTCTATTAAACTAGGTAATTTACTGCATTTCAACAAATGTGTGTAAATGCAGTGGAATCATATATGTATGTAATTTAACATTGTTTTATGGTAATTGAGTATACAACCATAGTCTCTTTGGGAGGTAGTGTGATAATGAGATGTATTTGATATGATATAGAGTTCATGTTTTCACCACATTGTTCACTATGTGGATTGTGGTGAAAATATGTCAAAATCCTTCAAACTAACCAAGCCTAATTCTAAAGGAATTAGAGTGAACTTCATAAAATTAGCAAGACCAACTTGATATAAAGAAACCTAGTATATCAATATGTATATCACTTAAGTGCACATCTTTATTTATTTGCATACTTCAATACATACCTGTAATATAGGTGGTGGATGTATTATTAAAATGCATGGATTTAACAATCTGCACACATAGAGGAAATCCCAAGATTTGTATATTTTATCTGAGTGTATCTCCAATGAAGTGCAAATGCAATGTATAATATCAATGTATCATATATCCCTATGTACTTGTTTTGGGTGAGAAATAGTAAAAATGCATAAATCTATCATACTATAATACATATATATGTGCAGTATTAATACTTTCACTCACATCTACTGTAGGAGCCTCTAGCTCTCTACAATTACATCCCATTCTTTCCTCTTCATTCAGATGTCCTCCAAGTAATCTCCATTGTGTTCTGTGTCCTCTATGTCCAGTCCAAGGTAAGTCAAGCCTTTATTTTTCTATCCAGTATGATATCACCTATCCATACAATCTATTCACTGTCCAAGTTATACTGGATACTATCTATACAGTCTGGTACCATTTTCAATTCACTGTCTTGTTTTTTGTTTGTTTGTTTAGTAGTTTCTTCTACTTCTCCCTATGTTCCTTCCTTACTTCTATTACAATTAGCCACTGCCACCTCTAGATCCTTATAGTATGCTTCCCTGGTAACTTACATAGTTACCAAAGTCTTGGGAATGCCTGGACTATAAAAAATTTGTACCTAGATCTGAATGATCATCTCTGTTCACTCCTAACTTGCTTGCTATGGTTCCCCTTATCATCATCATCATCAGTCCTCATCCTTGATTGACTCCCTTCCTTGTCTTAGTATCCAGTCCCCGTCCTTGACTGGACTGCTCTTATTATTGTCTATCCAACCCTTGTCCTTGGTTGGACCACTCATTATTTTACTCAATCCACTTTGGACTTTGTGTTCCCTCATCATTGTGTACCTGGGACTATTCTGGATGCTCTATTCTATTGTGGTCAGTTGTAGCTAACCCTTCTCCTCTAACTTCCCTCCTACAGGACTTCTTTGGGATGAGTGTACTCACCCCTTCTATATTAACCCTTACAAGGTCTTTGACATTGTTACTTACTTTACAATGCACAAAACCCTTTTGCTGCTGTCACCAAATCATTCCACCCATCCATAGCCCTGCACCTCCTATGCATCCAATGACCTTTTCCACCTTTTCCATTGTCCTCATTGTAATCTGCCCTCAATGTTCTGCACCCTCTGTCATGTGATTCAGCTAGTGCTCATACCCTCATTATGGCATATTGTTGTCCTTTCACAATTGTTTCCTGACCTGCTTGCTATTCTTGACCCCCCCCTTTTCCTTGCTGACCATCAGTGCTTGCAGTCCCCACAATTGCACCATACCATCCACATCATCATTGCTAATTCATTTTCCCCACTCAGACTGCTGCACTTTGCACGTGCCTAACAATCTTTATCACCCACTTCCTCACACTTATCATCATCATGCCACATCACCACACATTTGGCTGCCACTCATACCACCCTCGCCATGTGTTGCCATTTTTTCTCTGCAGCCAGTTTTGTTAAGCATTCATAACACTCCTGAGTTACCTTTTTCGGCTTCCTCATTGAGGCACCATGGACACACCCAGATTTGATGGGAAGGCTTTGACCCACCTACCCTTTTTCCTAGAACATGTCGACTCCCTGAAATCCAGGACTGGTACCCAGGATGCAATACTGACTGCCAGCTTTATGTGCCAGAACTAACTACAGTTGAAGTGCTACTAATGCATAGCGTCAGAAAGGCCTCTTTAGTAATGCATTATTAGTGGTATGTATGCAATATGAACACCATGTGAATATTTGTGACTAGTATAACTACTGTAACCATAACACTACTGCCCAGACCATCTACCCAGCATTGACTGCTTCAGCACTGCATCCTCCTGTTTTTGTAGCCCAATCCTGAACTGTTGCAACCACCAAGCCAAGTCCAATAATGTCTCCTTAGTCCCATGACTAATGTAAATCTTCTCCATCTGCTCTGTAATCTGAATCATTTCTCCAAGTCCCATTGTAGGTTCATTATCAGCAGCTTCATCATTGGACTCATCCTCAACAACTTTCCTCAGTTTTTCATCCATCTTGCTGTTTACCTTTTCAACAATCTTGTCATCTCTGCCTTAAAACTGGTAGGCTGTCTCACTGACCTCCTCCTTGTGTGATGGATTCAACATCTCTTCTAATGTGAGTGCTGTTCCAATGATACATCTATGTTGCACAAGGTCATCAACATTGTTCTGAAGATCTTGCTCAGCTGTAGAGAGCTGCAAAAGAGTAATGGGGATGGAGGTAGAGGTAGAGGAGGTATGACTCATTGACACTGGGATTGACAAGTTGATTTTGGTGACATGACAACCAAAGATTGGCATCATAACCTGATCAAGTCCCTCCAGAGCTTTTGTAACATCATCTTTGGCATCCATAACAATTTTTAAAATGCTAGACCACTTGTCTTGGCTGTATCGAGTGTCTAAAACTTGTTTTAATTGGTCCCTGGCCACAGGCAGCTGCATAGTATCTGATGTTGCAAAGGTGCAAACAACATCCCAAGCTTCAGGGTCCCTAGTCAGATCCCCATTTGTGTTGGAAACCTTGCTAGATGTTGCTGCTGTACCTGGAGTGGCTTCAGGTTGAATTTTTGTATGATTCCAACAGTTGACAATTGTCAAAGGTGTGATCATATTCCAAGCCTCTGTCACCATGCACATTGCCTCAAGAAGGTCAATTTTATAGATCTTGTGCTCCCCAACTTCATCAAGTTCAACTGCACAGAGACAGAAAGCCTTCATATAAAGGGCCTTCACAGTATGAATAATTCCAGCATCACATGGCTGAACATGCGATGTAAGGTTGGGCTAAAAGAACTCAAGATGAATATTCTGGGGCTGATAGTCAACACAGTGACCAGAGAAATTGTGGACGAGCAAACAGATGTGTCAGTTCTGTAATCACATCTTTATATTCAGGGATTTGAGCTATTTGCAATATAAGATTTAGTTCAGAAAATACATTTCATAATAGGTGAGAAATATTCATACTCTTCAAATATGAATGAAGTCATCCATACTGTTTTATTGTTATGATAGTCAAAACCAAGTGACTTTGGTGTACATTCCCTAAAGCACTGAGGCTTTTCTGTTCCATTTGCATTACAAGCAAGTCCAACTGCGATGCAAAATTTGTCTTTCTTTTTTCCACTCATTTGTTGCATTGCCAGTCCACAATCAGGTAGTGCCCTACAATTATAATTATAAATTAAAACATAGTTTTGCAAAGGTGAAAAACTCACATGGGAACAAAACTTGTTTCATCAAAATTAAACCTAATTTTTGGAGCACATTTTGCAAGAATAGGCTTGAGATGTGCCCTCTCAGCATCAACAGCATTAAGATCTACTGAACCTGCGCTGCCATGTTGCTGAAATTCCTTAATGCCATAAGCATGCTTGAAAGATGGGATCCAACCATCACCCTTTAAGCACTCATTGGAAGGGATGTTGAATTTCTCTTCAAATTTTGCTCATTTGGCCACAAGCATAGCACCTGTGAAATGCTCATCCTCCTCCTCCATGTGCTTGACCCAGAGGAAGAGTGCCTGATCAATCCTAGGGCTTGTCACAACTCAGATGTGCCTTGATAACAGAGCATTTGGATAGTCTTGTACATGGGCTTCAATTTTCTCACAATCCTTGAGATTCCAGGAAAGTGATGATTGATTGAAGACAAGGGCTTCTGAGTCTGGAAGAGTCTTGAAGTGTTGAACAACAGCAGCTTGAGCAGTTCTGGGGTGGTTGTTGATGAACTGAAATACTGTTATTCAATCCTGGACTGACAGATTGACTTGCTTGGTGGGTTGGATACCAGATTGTTTTGGCAGTGGATGGGGCTTGCAATATGGAGCATTATGTGTCTGGGGCTTTTGCTTCTTTGGTGAGTGTTCAGCAGGCATCAAGAGAAAATGTTAGCTCTGTTATAATTGTTGTAGCCATTATTTTAAACAGAGCTCTCCATTTCACTGCCCATTTTTGGCACAGAGTTTGCATTCTGGCTGAAGCTCAGTCACTGTCTCCATTTCCTGGCATGCTCATAATGCATATTGCCCAAAAGTCATTATGCATTATGCATTATGCACAGTTGCTGTAGATATACTGCTAACCAAGTCAGGAAGTGGCCAAACACAATGCATTAGTAACACTTCAACTATAGATCAATTACCACTCTTTCACAATTCTCTGGTATCACTTCCACCACAGTCATCTGTGCTGACCCCATTCTTTTGCCCCCACTAGCCAAGTCCTTCACCACATAGCCCATGCCACAGGGCGTAGCATTGAGTAATATTTTGTCAGAAGTCATAGAGACTAACCTTGCATTCTCTTTTGTAGCAGTAGCATCTGATGCACATTGTAATGTTTCAGAGGACATTGTTTGTGCTGATGTTGCCTCCCCTCTCCAAGCTTTAGCCATGTTATCACCTCCACCCCATTCAAGTCCAACATCCTCAGTTCCATCTGCCTCATCATCCTCCTCTTCCAATCCAACATCCTTCAGAATGTATTCCCCAAAGTTCTCCTTGTCACCTTCTTCCTCTTTGGACCCATTTTCCTTGTCACCCTTCTCTTCCAATTTGACATCATTTGGATTGCATGCCCCAAAGTCCCCCTTATCACCTTCCTTTTTGGACCCATTGCCTCTCATTGCCTCACCCTCTTTCGACCCAACATTTCCTTCATCCATGTTACCACCTGCATTCACTTTTAATCTGCTGTTGTCCTCTGTTTTGTCTGATGAATCCTCCTCAAATGAGCAGGAACCCACCTTATCATCATCCACCTTGCTTCTGTCATCAATGCCACCTTCTCAATCACATTCACCATCATTCACACCACCACTGTCTTCTCAATCACATTCACCGCTACCTGTACTGCTGCCATTATCTGTTTCTGACCCATTGATACCCTCTTCCTTACCCAATGTGTCTTTTTCAAATACATCACCCTTTTTATGCACTTCATTATCTGTTTCACCCCTTTCCCTTTCATCTAACTTAGCATCATGCAATTTGAGCACAACCACCCCCATGTTTGCCCTTCTATGCTCTCTGCATTCATTGTTTATTGGACTATATGATTCCTTGTCTGTTCACCCATCTAAGTCCATCTTTATTTGTTCCTTGACCCTGTTCTACTTACCATCCATGTATGCCCTACCCATTCAAGGACATTAACCCTTTGATCCAGGGATTCACATTTGCTAATATTCCTTTCGTTATTCACAGGACCACCTAACCATCTCTGCACCATCATTCAATGACCAGGAGGTCATCAGGCAAGTCCCCCTTGGTGGAGAGGAGTTCTAACTGGACTCCCTCAGTCATTTTTCACATTTTTCATCTCAATTTTCATTTGTGCAATTGACCTTTGTTACCAATTCTGACCCCAAACCCCCTCCACTTGAGCCTCTTAGTATTATCCTTTAGGTTACTTATTTCATTCTATCTGAAAAATACAACAATACAGATCTGTCTTACCTCAGTTTTTGTGTGGTGTTTTGTTCCATCCCAGGTTTAGTCTGGCACACATTATTTATCCATTGAAAAACAATACAAAAGAACAAGAAGAAAAACAGCAAAATCCATATCTTGTATAGTCATACCATCCCTTCATTCATCTCTCTCACCTGCCATCTTTTTTCTTTGTTATTGCCAGTTAATTGTGTCCTTGAACCACCTACATACCATTCTGCTCTTCAAATGCTGTAGGAGCCTCTAGCTCTCTACAGTTACATCCTGCCCTTTCCTCTTCATTCAGATGTCCTCCAAGTAATCTTCATTGTGTTCTGTGTCCTCTATGTCCAGTCCAAGGTAAGTCAAGCCTTTATTTTTCCATCTGGTACAGTATCACCTATCTGTACAATCTACCTGCTGTCCAAGTTATACTGGATACTACATATATGGTCTGATACCATTTTCAATTCACCATCTTGTTTCTTGTTTCTTTCTTTAGTAGTTCCTTCTACTTCTCCCTATATTCCTTCCTTACTTCTATTACAATTAGCTGCTGCCATCTCTAGATCCTTATAATACGCTTCCCCAGTAACCTAGTTACCAAGGTCTTGGGAATGCCTGGACTATAAAAAGTTTGTACCTAGATCTGAATGATCATCTCTGTTCACTCCTAATTTTCTTGCTATGGTTTCCCACATTATCATCCTTGTTGGTCCTCGTCCTTGATCGACTCTCTTTCTTGTCCTAGTATCCAGTCCTTGTTCTTGACTGGACTGCTCTTATCATCATCTATCCAGCCCTCATTCTAGGTTGGACCACTCATCATTTTACTCAATCCGCTCCGGACTTCATGTTCCCTCATCATTGTGTATCTGGGACTATTCTGGATATTCTGCTGTGGTCAGTCATAGCTAACCCTTCTCCTCTAACTTCCCTCCTACAGGACCCCCTTGGGACAAGTGTACTCCCCCCTTCTACATTACCCCTACAAGATCTTAGACCTTGTTACTTGTTTTACAACTGGAGCCCACCACAAGGGGTTCTAAAGGATTGTTGAGAAGGACGCTTCAACCTATGCCTCAGCATCAAGAGCTAGAAGAGCTTCTCACCGACTTCCACTGATTGCATGTATCTAAGGACTCCAAGCTTCTTATTCTGGTGACCCTGGAATGAGCACATCACACCTCATTCAGATCCACAAATCCTCCTTACATTGTGGATCCTTCCATTACAGACTCCTCCTTCTTTCCTGGTGGATTCATGCATTCGATGCCTTGTCAGAACCCTTCCTTGCAAGAAAATAGATCCCTCAAGTTGGACTTGCTCTCACCTTTAATGCCACTCACTTGATTCCAGATCCCAGGTCTCATCTTTCCTTTCTTCCCCATCATCATGGGAGCTCTCACTACTATCCTCAGTATCATCTGAACACTCTTTGTCACTGTTGTTAGCTTTTCTCTTCGATGACACTACCGATCTGCTTCCTCCTACTCAAACTGCTATCCATCAACACCCAACTGTCCCATCTTTGTCAATGGTTCCACCTCTCTCCATAATGTTGCCCATAAATCCAAAATCACTTCCACCGCCTATCCAACTCAATCCAGTATCACCTATGGCTCATCAACAACCTGTCCTTATGCCTCTCTGAGGCATGCCCAATATACCAAAATTTGACAGCAAGATGCCATCTCAACTTCCTCACTACTTTAAAGATACTGTATTCAGCTTCTAGATGACCAAGTGGGACTCGACAATGCAGGCAAGATTAAAGCTGCCCTCTGTTATGCTGATCTTGATGAAGCCAAAGTCTGGGAGACCCTCCCAGAATCGACTGTGAACCTGGCAAATTGGAATGACTTTGTCATGGCTGTAAAAAAGTTATATCCTGGATGCAAAGGTACTAACTGTTATTATCGAGCTGACATCCAGTACCTTGCAGAGGATTATCAGAAAAAGCAGATGCATAGCCAGGACAACCTGGGAGAGTATACCAGGAAGTTTACTAAGGCATCCACTACCTTGATTGCTAACAAGAAGCTGTCCAAGATGGAATGTGACATGATTTTCCTAGCTAGGTTTCCATCAACTATCCAGGATCAGATTTGTCACTGGTTGGCTATCATCAAGCTGGACCTCCACCCAGATGAACCCTATCTGATGGAAGACATCATTGAGGCCACAAAGTTCTTACTCACCGACTCAGCTCTTTGCTCTTCCTACAACCCTACCAACATCCTTCCTCAATCCCAACCACCTTATCAGCCTTGCCATACCACCAATACTTCCAACATACCTGTCCCTAGCTTCAATCTGCCTCTGTCCCTCAAGACAGAATTGAACTTGAATGTTCAAGCTAGACCCTACTGCAAATTCTGTGCAGGTGTTGGTCACTGGACTCAAACTTGCTCCATCTGCCTCAAATACCTTAATACCAGTGTAAAGTAGATAAAAAGTGTATGGGTGCGAGAGGAGAGTCGTCCCAAGGGGTTTGTCATTGGGTTGTCAGTATGAAGGGTTTGCTGGACTGACCACGGCGCATCGCTGACAAATATTACTAAAAAAGGAAAAAAGCGCATGACAAAGGCGAGGTGGATAGAAAAACCCGGTCAAGGACGAGGACTGGATATGAAATAAATGGCCTAGGACGAGGGCTGGATTGGATATGAATGGCCTAGGACAAGGGCCAGATACAATACGAATGAAAACAATAGGTGAGACTTGAGTGAGTGATCAACGCAGGGGAGAAAAACTGCATTTCAAGTCGAAATACAAGGTTTTTATAGTCCAGGTTATGACCCAGACTTGTTGTAACTATGGGAATAAGCTATAAGGAAGTATTGCTTTGAGCATAAAAATAATGTAGCTAAAAGAAGGGGTCTGACTACAGTAAGCTAAAACCAAGGCAGTCCAAAATAGGAAATGCGTGTTGACAAGTGGAAAGGCGAGCAGATTAGGTTGGATAGGGGGAATGTAACCCTAAAATGTATGTACACCTTACATCCGAGGGGGACTTTGAACTCTGACTGTCCCCAGTCAGTCCAACAACCGTGAGGGATGACGACAATGACGATCAGGAAGTGGTTGATGATGAGGGTAGCATGCAACAACGATGACAATGGTGATGGTGATGATGGACAATGATGATCAGGAAGTGGGAGGCTATGACATTGGGTGATGACATGGGTAGCACAGCAACAACGATGACAACAATCGTGAAACAGGGACGGACTGTTCCCTAGTCAGTCCGACGGAATGAGGGGCAGAACACTGGCAACAACAGTGATGACGGTGATCCCGAAGTGGAAAGCGACGACAGCAATAGCAATCACGAAACAGAGGATGCTGACGATGGTGGTGATGATAGTCTGAAATGGTAGTCACAGCGTCCGACATTCTTTGTAAGTGACTGGGTGCCTGAATGGTGGAGTGGGTCAGATGATTTCGAGGGTGGATGTTGGGTAATGATGATAGCAAAAGGATGGGGAGAGGAGTGCTTTCGTCATGTGAACTGTGTCTGTGGGACTCATTGGTAGTCCTGTGTCAAACCTATGGCATTTGCGCATCACTTCGTCAGGGTAGGGACTGTGTCTGTGCACATCCAATGCAGTCTGTCCAAGTCCAATGCTTGATGTCTGCAACGCAAGCCTAAGCATGAAAAATGAAAGAAATGTACAGTGGACGAAAATGTAAGTATGAAATGATGAAATCAAATGAAATAAGACCAGATTGCGAGTGTCCAACTTGACTTGTCTTCATCATGTGTCTTTTGTGTCTATTCCTGCATCGGATTGAAACAATGCACTATTTGCGCAACTGGATGAGGAGTCTGAATGAACAGATAATGTGCGCCGTGTCCTGTGCGCATTCGAAGAGCAGAAAGGTACATAGAGGTTTTTGAGGACACAATGAACTGGTGATAACAAAGCAAAAGAATGGTGGACAAGATATGAGAGAGCAGTTGATGAACTATATGAGATGTAGCAGTGAGAGATTGATGGATCATTCTTTTGTTTTTATTTTTGTTTGTGACGGATAATGAGTGATGAGTGCTGGACTAAACCCGGGGTGAGACAGAGATCACCAGGCAAAAGCCGGGGTGAGACAAATATGTATTGTGGTATTTTTCGGATGAGGTGAAATGAATGTCCCAGAGGAATGGTTGAAAGCTTTAAACGGATGGGGATTAAGGCCAAAAAGGGCCAAGAAGGTCAAATGCATGGATAGAAATTGAAGCGAAAAATGCGAAGATTTGACATGAAAATCTGTGAATGGAAACAGAGAGTGTCATTTAAGACCTCTCTCCCCCAAGGAGGACTTCTCCTGATGGCCTCCTGGTCATCAAAATGGTGCTGAGGAAATGGTTAGGCAGTCCTGCAAGTAGCGAGAAGAATTTAGAACGAGTGGATCCCCGGATCAAAGGGGAAACGCCCTTGAATGGGTAGAGCAGACATGGACAGTAAGTGGAACGGGGAGGCCAAAGGACAGAAGAAGGCAGAGAGTGGGGGAAAGGACAACAAGGCATGTAGCACAGGAGATAAAGGGGAAGATTGACTCGAAATGGATAAGGAAGGCGACGTATCTGAAGAGGACATGTTGGATAAGGAAACAGGTAACAACAGAGCAGAGACAAATAACTGTGGCGGTGCGGATAATGGTGAGCATGACCGAGAAAACAGCAGTGGTATGGATAATGGTGAATGTGGTGATGAAAACGGCGGCGGTGCAGGTAACAGTAGATGTGGTCAAGAAGGTGGCGTGAGTGAGGGTAACAGAGCGCGTGATGAAAGGCTGTGTTCCTTCTCATTTGAGGAGGGTTCATCAGACATGGCCAAGAGCAATGGCAGATCAAAAGTAGGTGCAGGCAGTAACATGGCTGGAGAGGATGATGGATCAGAAGAGAATAAGGTGGAGGAGGGCAATGAGTCTGAGAAGGGAAAAGGCGACAAGGGGGACTTTGGGGAATGCAGTCCGAAAGATGTCGAACCGGAAGAGAAGAGTGACAAGGCGGATGAGTCCGAAGACGTTGAACTCAGATGGAATGGGGGCAGCAATGCAGCTAACGCTAGGAGAGGGGGAACAACGTCAGCACCAACAACGTCCTCCGAAATGTTACGAGGCGCGTCGGATTCTACTGATGCAAGAGAGGACGGAAGGTTAGCATCGATGAACTTGAACGAAATGTTACTGGGTGAGACGTCCTGCATCATTGTATGCGCGACAGGAGACGGAGCTGGTGGGGATGATGAGATATCATCAGTGATGACAACCTTGATAGGAACACTACTAGACAGCATTGGAGGGATAGGAAGTGGCACGGAACATTCTGGAACATAATGCTTGTGGTCACAATTGCATCCCAGATACCAGTCCTGGACTTCTGCAACAAAGGCTGGCCAATCCAGCGTTTGTGCAGATAGTTGTTGCGACGTCTCCCAAAGCTTGGCCTCGTCTAGCACTGTGTACCATATGGCGGTCTGGATCTTTTGTGCGTCAGTAAGCTGGATGTGCGTTCCTAAAAGGTCAACATGTTCTAAAAAGAATGGTAGCTGCGTCAGAATGTTCCCATCGAATCTGGGTGCATCTGTGGTGCCTCGGCGAGGAAGCTGAAGCAGATAGCTCAGGAGCGGCATGGGCGACAATGAGACAGCTGTGAAAGAAGAGATAGTGACACGCAATGATGAAGATGTGAGTAGATGGCAATGATGAGGATGAGGGAAAGAGTCACGAAGGTCGTAGAGCACACATGATGGGCAGAATCGTCAGTGAGGTCGAGGGCAAAGCTGATATGCGCATGAACGTGGAATTACGGGCTCTGATGGTGAAGACGAAAAGAACAGGACCTTGTCTGGACCATGAGCGACGATGGTGGCGATTGAAAGGAAAGCAATGGAGGCGAGATGTGAAAGGGGCAATGAGAAATGTGAGGGACGATGAAAGAAAAATGAATGGGTCACGAGAGATGCCCGGCAAAGATGTTATGTGGGCGAATGTTGGGAGTCTGCAAGCGCTAAGGGCGACGACCTAAGAATGGGGTTCGTCCCCAGTGTAAACAACGATAGTCATGATTGAAGGGAACTGAGCAAGGGTGAATAGCTAGGTGTGCAGACATTAATGGAAGGGAGATGATGGCGATGGTGATGTGGCAATAATCAGTGAGTCCTGAGCGTGCACGAATGCTCGAACTACAAGTTTTGGATGGCGACGACAAAAGGAGGGGATCCCGTGTAGAGTCCAGGCGACGATGATGGGCAATGGTACAAGTAGCGGTCGGACATGTGGAAAACAATGCAGAACAGCAATGATGAGGGTGATGGCAAAGATTGTAGAGCGCGTGTGAGGTGAATGCTCGAACCATGAGCACTGGCGATGACAAGGAAAGGGGGCCCATTTGAACCATCAGCAATCGTGATGATGATTCCTGGGAGATCCTG
Source organism: Boletus vermiculosoides (assembly GCA_038091015.1). Lineage (NCBI taxonomy): Eukaryota > Fungi > Basidiomycota > Agaricomycetes > Boletales > Boletaceae > Boletus > Boletus vermiculosoides. The sequence goes on from JBBPNR010000902.1 coordinate 14,553, forward strand.
ACTACGAGCAAGGGCCCAGGGAATTCGCAGGTGTAGGATTACGAGCGGAAATGATGGTGATAGAAGCAACACGTGCGCGAGAGTTGGGACCACAATCCCGTCGACAACGGTGGTGAAGGTGATACGTGAATGACTGTCTGGCACGAGCTGGAACAACAAGAACCACCGGGATCAAGGAAGTAATGGGGGGATGTGAGGGAATGATCCCTCTGACGATTGAGGGGATCGATGATAGTTTCTGTGACAATGGATGGAGGTGATGTTGATTCCACCAAGGATGGGAACAATCAATGCAATGGTCAAGACCAGGAACCTAACAACAAAGACGAGAGGAAGGAAGAGGCGATAAGATGTGAGGGTATCTGAAAGAAGCGTGACGAAGATGGTATGTGCGCGAATGGTGGATCTGCGGGCGCTATCGGTGATGACCAAAGGGGGTTCGTCGGGATCATGAGCAACAATGGCAACAATCGAAGGAGCTTTGAGTTAGCTGAAAAAAAGGGTGATGGGCAAGGATGATGGCGATCAAACAACTAGAGATCAGATGGGGCAATCCGACAATCGGAGAGATTGATGATGATCCCCGCGATGACAATGGAAGGAAGAGAGTGGATTCAAATTTGGGGAGTGAACTCTTGTCGAGAGGATAGATTTCCTTCCAACAAATGGAAGGTAGAGGATTTTTGAAGGGGAAGTGGCGCGCAAAAAAAAATGATGTGATGATGGCGGAGGTCAACTAGGTGACTGTTGCTGTGGCATAAGTCGGCATGTCCTCCTCAACAACCCTGGAAAAACCC
>JBBPNR010000903.1:0-15343 GCA_038091015.1 Boletus vermiculosoides
TTTTCTCCTCCTTACTGTTTGACAGAGCTCAAACAAACAAGATTGTTCTGTTATCATTCTTACTGTGTGGTCCCGCACCCCGAATTCTAACAACAAGTAGTAACTTTCTATAGGCTTCAGACCTCCGAAGAGTCTGTACGATTAATGAGATGGTGTCACATCCGTCGAGCAGTGCTACCGAATATGTTTGGGCGCTCATCATGGCCCATTCATGGGCTCTCCGCTACGCACGTTATCATCGGGATATCGATGGGACACAGATCTAGACACGGGGTAGGTTATCACCAGCGCAAGCGCTCGCGATAAGGTACTTGTGCCAAATGCCCTGCAATTCTCGGCCAGCCCTTCCCTCCCCTTCCCAATACCCCTCAGGTTAGATCCTAATAAACAAGACCGTATAGAAGATTTTCTAAGAAAGGCTTTCCTTGGGGAGGAGCTTATCAACACTCAACTCCATCTCTTCTCTGCAAGATCCTCACCATCTGGTCACGTCTTGAAACCTCGTGTACTTTGCGCAAACAGTGTTCTTCTAGCCAAGAGCTCGACATACTTTTTGGATCGTGAGCAATTCTTTTTACCTCACAAATCTTCAACGAACTCTCTAGATGAACCGAGATGTTCTGCCAAGTCTATGTATCGTCTAGCCTGCAAGATTCGTATTCGTATGCATTGTTGCGAGATCAGAGTTACAATCTGAAAAACGCGCTTTAGGTTGGGTTAGATGATCTTCGGGACGAAGCGTTCTCCTACATCCAGAGCAACCTTACAGAACACAACATTCTGAAAGAACTTTCGTGCATCCTCGTCTCGAGGTGCGTTTTCATCTCCGTTCGATTCACGAGGTCGTTTGCTTACGAAATTGTAGACATCCGCAACTACTGGAGATGGAGCTCGACGTGTTTATACTCGCACATCGGATCGTCTCCAGTTGTTGCAGATTTCCCCGCCCTCGCGAAGCGCTTCGCTAACGAGGAGTTTCCTCATGGGGTTGATATCATCGTTGGAATTCATGTAAAACTTTTGAAGACACGTCCACTTTCACTGTTGGAACCAGCGTCCCCTTCAAAAAGCAGCGAGTCCGTTCCCAGTGTACAACCCCAGGTGTATGTTGGCACTGCGTTCCTCGGTATTGCGCCAAAGGAGGGAAGGCGACAGAGAAAGCGGCGCCACAAGCAGCTTCTTCCGGAGTATTTTCGAGTATCTCACCGGCGCCACCAACATCGACAAAGCCAAAGGGCGACGGAAAGACGGATCTGGTGTCACTAACTGGTGTTTTTGCATCGCGTCCGCCCAAGTCTGGAGATAAATGTCCGCGAGTCACATCTTTCTGAAAGCTGCTCAGCCTCCCGGAACTTTTGACAGGCGGAGTCAAGTTACAGAGCAGGTTCTTGTGATGTTTCCACTTTCAAATCTGTTGGACTACCAAGTAAACAACGGTAACGATGTGAACGTTGAATCTAAAGATATGCCACTGAAAAGGACGGACCGAGCAAAAACAACAATTCCTCGGTGCTCGCGTGGGGTCGTGGCGCGCCGAAAAGATCGGATCGGTCTCCATTTGTATCCGACTTTTATTGTGCTACTGAAGACGTACACTTTATAACAGGCCAATACCAGGTTCACGTTTTCTCATGATTGAAAGTATGAGCAGGGTTGGGTCGGGCAAGACTGGGTTGCCATGCATATAGGAAATCATGCTCCAGTAGAACGCATGCATAGACGCAGAGCACGAGGATGCTACTATAACCGGTAAGTCGCACCCGTTTCACTTGCACGTTCTGACTCGAGTGTGCTATAGGTTTCACTTTCTGGGAATGGGATTTCATGAGGCAGCAGTGTAAGCCTTTGACCTCGTTTGGCATCTGTTACCGGAAGAGCAACACTCGTCAGGGTACAACTGCTACACTTTGACGGGAGTACATCTACGTTGTCGAAGACTGCCTTGTACAGTGCGGAAAAAGATACCTTTGTCATGTCTGGGAGTCATTCAGAGTCACCGCTTCAGCCAGATCTGGCATATCGATGGTTTGAAGCGACCGCAAGGAAAGCAACACGTGTCACCCCTTAACCCGCCTTCCTCCCTGGGTCAGAACCCTGACCCCTCGCGTAAGACGATGGGTAAGACCGGTGCTCAAAGAGGTGCATTGCTTACTATTGACAAGACAGATGGCCCAAGAACATTCGAGATAGACGATCATGATAAAAACAATAATCTTATCCGCTTTCTTGCGGGACGGAAGAGACTTGGTCCTCGGTGGTGTGTCAAAAGTGAGAAGATTCAACGATATGGCCGACGTAAGGGCACACATGCAATGCCGTACGGGCGCGTGGAATGCAGTGTAAATGTGGGTACATACCAATCTGTTTCAGTTGTTTGTTTGGATATCGCCACTGAACGTGAGATTCGGTGACTGGGTACAAACTTTCGCGTTGAAGTACCCCCATTGAAAGCGTTGCGAGTCAGCATAACTTTCGACCCTTTACCAACGCCCACTATGTCACTGGCAGATTCCAGCAAGCAAGAGCGTATAGAAGAATTTCTTAGAAAGTCTCTTCTCGGTGGAGAGCTCATCAACACCCAGTTCCATTTGTTCTCGGCGAAGTCTGTACCATCCAGTCGACTCACTAAGCCTCGTACTCTTTGGGCAAACAATGTTCTCCTAGCCAAGAGCTCAAAATACTTTTTGGACTGTAAGCGATTATTTTACGAAAAATATGATTATTGCATTCATCAGTGGCATCCAGTGCTGAGTTCAGATGTGAACTCTTCCGACCCTGGGTTAAGCGACCTCACGGATGCCAATGACATTCCGAATAATGTTCAGACTGATGATTATGGCTATGAAAGTGACAGTGACCTCGATGATGATGACGATGACGGGGAATCACCGATTCCCGTCACAGATATCGAGCCTCCGAAGGATCAGGCTCCGACTGTATCCACATTCCCTCTCCAAATTAGCGTCGCAATTCAACCCAAGGACGACGACGAGTAAAGTACATACGTCATCCGGTTGATTTGGCATCTGATCTGTCTGCATAGATTGTCCGAGGATGGTTCTGAATCGGTTAGCTCCGAGATGTTCGTGATGAGTCCAGAGCATCCGAGGATGGACGAGCCATTCATGATCAACTTCGGCGAGGCCGGATCAGTGACGAGCAGCGAGACCGTAATTCAGGAAATCCGGGGTAACAAGACTACGACGAGCCCCGCCTCCGTACGCACGCGGGGCTTGGGAAGTCGTCATATCCTTGTGAAAGATACTGCATTCCAAACGTAAGCTCGCCTCTGGCATACCCCCCGCGTTGGACTGAGCGAGGCTCGGACCTTAGATGGTACACCCTTCTGAACTATCTCTACACTGGCAAGATCAACTTCTTGCCTCTCAGTTCAGCAAGGCGTGCGGGGCAACCGCGCGAATGTTCGACGAGCTCGCCGCTAGATGAGCCAGGGTGTTCTGCCAAGTCCATGTATCGTCTCGCCTGCAAGGTTAGCACGTTTAGTCAGACTCAATTTCACGAGATCAGGATCACAAGCTGAACGATATACTTAGGTTGAGTTAGATGATCTTCGTGATGAGGCTTTGGCCCACATTCGGAGCAACCTTACAGAAGAAATTATTCTGACAGAGCTCTCGTGCAGCCTGACCTCGAAGTGAGGAATCCCTTTCGGATTCACGTTTTTTTTTTGTTTACACGCGTCTCTAATAGGTATCAGCAAGTATTAGATATGGAGCTTGACGTGTTATACACCCACATCGGATCCCCTTCGGTTGTGACGGGGTTCCCTGGGTTCGCACGGCGCATCGCTAACAAGGAGCTTCCTCATGGAGCCGATATCATCGTTGGAATCCATGAAAGACTTTTAAAAGAATGTCATCCTTTACGGCTGGCACCAATGCCTCTACTTCCTCCCCCCTCTTCACCATCTCCCTCTTCTCACACTCCTCTTCAGCCCTCTAGCATCCTTGGGCCACCAACACAGGTCGTACGAGACTTGAGCGATACAATCAAAAATGAAACCGGTCCATCTCAGGTGGACAAATGTGATGGATATTCGAAACAACCCTCGCAGGGTGGTGGCTTTACGTTCGGTAAACCACGCTCGCCGGCATTCGATAGCATGGAACCGACTAGGAAGTCAACTGCAAAGTCCTCATCGGTCCGGGGGGGGAATACGAAGAAGATGGATCGGTGAATCTTGACTCAGTCAATACAGTGGCTTCACAACTTTTCAGTTATTGGGGGAGTCCAAGTCGGGCAGGTGGTTGTGCAAGTGCTATACCTTCGGGTCCAGCAAAACTTTGATCGATGTATGTATATGGTCCTGGTTGCTATCCGTTTCTGTTCTGTGCGAGATATGTAGATACTGTACAGGTTTCTCATGCAAGCATCACATCGACCTTTGATACATATCGTATGATGACAACAGCCCTCGTCCCAACTATGGTACCCGATTTTATCTGCTCGAATGGCAGCGTGAACCAGCTCAAGGAGCTTACCCAACAAGTCGTTACTAGTAGTTTGCAGAGCAGGTCCACCCCGCGTTCTTGCCTTGGGTTACAGCTCCTTGAAACGCCATATCTTCTCGTCTTTCCTCGAGGTATTCGTGCGCACCTCTCTACACGCCCTGTTGGCAATCTGGCAAGCACACCAACGACCCGTATATAAGAGAGCATCAAAAAATCGTTCGTGCATGAGGATGAGCTACTTATAGGTGAAGTGGAGACTGTCAGAGTCAGTCTGACGATCGGAGGCGTCTACTTAGGATCTCGTACTCGATACTGAGAGAGCCGAGTATCGACGCAACGCATTGATTTTAACTTGAAGGAGCGGTGTTGTGCCTCAAGGGCTTGCTTTTCACTGGCATGATTCAAGGATCTCTCCAAGTGTGAATGATAGCAACGTCCAAACTCCAGTCCTATCATGGATTAGTGCACGGAGCACGGCCCAGCTCACATTCAACATTCTTGTTTCCCTCCTTGACTTGGCCACCGGGAGAAAATTCAGAGAAATTATCGCGAAGAAGCCATCCAAAAGCAAGCCCGTTCAAACACGGGCTGAGGATATTGACCGATCGTAATCAATATGACAGCACAGATCCGTAGTCTAATGAGTGTTCACCTACATGACGAATAGAAGTGGCGTAAGTATCCAGTTTACAGCAGAGGGAATGAAATATGATGGCGAATATTTACGTGGAACGGACGGTCGAATCCTCCTGACGAGACTCCACAGAGTTGGGCTCAACTACCTCGGTGATCGTCACAACCGTGCCCCCATCTTTAGCATTAACATCGTTCTGACCCTCCACATCCCTCTCGTTTCGTTCCCTACGGCATTAAATAAGGTTAAATACATATCAAAAAATCAGGAACTTGAAATGTGACTTACTTTTTCTTTTTCTCGTAAATACTCCGAATAAGCGCGCACCAAGTCTTGAGGAATCCAAGAAGGCCGACGATCAAAGGTATCATCTGCCCTGTGCTACCCAAGTTCTGAACACTTTGGATATTGTTCCATCTGATTGTGAGCTCTGCATTGATGACTTCTTTCGCTAGGAATGTCACGGCGTATACCACGCAGGATGCTGGGTCCTCTAGACATAGTAACGCGATAACAAGGATATTGTTCTTGCCGGAGAACTTGAAATTAGAGAAACAGAAGCAAATCGTCGGAAGGACTACGTTGATTGTTCCTGTCACTTTGTGGAATATGCGTAGCCAGCCGTAGATGGACACCTTGGCAAAGAAGAACTGGTATTGGGTGCATGACGAAAAGCCCACGGAATCCAATCCGCGATAGAAAAGCCAGACTTGATAATATGCCAGCGTGACGAAGATCCCGTTTTGCAGCAGCGCTGTAGAACGGTGTCCCAATCCTGGTAGAGCAATACCCCATAACCAGCCGAACGGGTGAGTGGCTACACTCGCATAGGCGCCTCCGCTACAGAGAGATAGGACCGTGATAACTTCAGACGCCGAGGATTACCGATTGACGGTGGTGTAGATAAGGGAAATTAGGGTTGAGATGGTGAAGTAGGCATTTATGTCGCGCATGGCTTCCACTTGTGATGGCACCCAACCAAGGGCTAGCACAGTACTAGCCCACTGGAAGTACAGCCCCAGACGGATTCCAAGGCCATACATAGCATCATTCCCAACAATGGTACAGTCGGTCATGAAGAGCGAGTGAGGTCTTGTTGCGAGGGAGAGGCAGGATTTAGACAGAAGGGGCGAGCATTAAATGTCGCGTTAGTAGACGTTAGAATGTTATCGGAAAAGAAGTACCAAGATGAACTGGTTGGTGTCAGAACCGTTAGTAGAGAGTGATAATCGGAAGGATTGTGCTTACCTTCACAATAGTACAATTAACTCAAGGATAGCAGATGATCGATGGGGTCTCTAAACGAGTTGTAAGAGAAAGGCAGAGAGTAAAAAAAGGATCCCGTGCTGATCTCTCATCTACTTATACTGGCGCTCGACCCCCGCCCACAATATCTGTTACCAGAATAAACAGCGCTGACGTGGGCGAAGCGCCAGGTACTTGTATGAAGAGGTCTGCATGTACGAAGATGTGTCACTCATTTCAGTACTTGCTGACACCCACCTCAGGTAACACTTTCGGAAGTAACAATAGTCTGTGAGACTACCTTCCTTTGTAGGCAGTTACATGTCTATATGATCCTGCTTCTTGACCACAAACTCCACTTCGGCCTCGTTGGCGCCCAATAGGGCGTCTCGGTCGTGCCTTGTCCGTGCCTTGTTAGCGCCGTGACTTTCTTAATGACTCTTGGCACGTCAAGAAAACCGCTCAACAGTTGTTCATAGCGCTCATCGTCGACCTAACAGAGGTCCGAGATTATGGCAACCCTCTTTATGCTGACGGGTGACGAGCATAAGTGACTGGATCGTCACATTGCCAAGGTTGTTTATCGTACGTACTATGACTCCGACGAGATGGCCCAAGCCCATCTCAAATCCAGGCGGAGCACAACCTGGACGAGTGAGACGCAGCGCCGGGCACGATCGAATCCTTGATTAATCCTGAACAATGTAGTCATTCAACTTTGAGGAGTTACTACACCAAGGTGGACAGGTTGAATTTGGGTGAGGAAATCACTGACGAAGGTTTTAGATGGAGGGACGAACCAGGGGATTCACTAGGTAGCCATGTCGAGATGATTGAGCACAGAGAGTCGACAAACCCAACTCAGGCTGGCGAGTCGATCAAGATAGCGTCAGATGAATGGTGACAGTGCTTTCTAAGCACTGACAATGGCGCTCCGGACTTCCTGTCGATGGTGCCATCGCCAATGTCGAGGAAGTGAGGAATTGGAAATCCGATGGGATACGGATTTTCAGATGGACGGATGGTCATAGAAGACTGACAGTCAGACCGTGTGAGTCCTCAATCACTCCGAACACGGGGATACCATTTGCCCGTGGTAAACCATCCCCTTGGCGGACCTTCGCGAGTCCGGTTGCTTGTCGGGAGATGGTCCATGGAAAGCGTCCAAAAACATTTCGGCCCGGGGGATGTGGGTGGGACACATGACGAAAAAGGCCGAGAGACCGAGAGAGATGGTTTGGTGGGGAGAGGGAAAGGAGAGAAATGGTACACGGACTATGCTTCAGAATGGGCTCGAGAGCTTCGCCAGTACGAAAAGCCCACTGCGAAGAAGCGCCAGTCGAGTCTGGGTGACAGCTTACGACATACCGTGACATCACTCGACTTGCAGTACTCCCGCCCAATATGGCACGACTAATGACACAAGCTGTCCGTCCTCGGAATTCCCTCTCGTCTCTATGTATAGACATGTGTGGAATATATAGCCGACATGCGTGAGGTCTGACGAACAAAAGCCCGAACAAAAGCCCGTCTATGACCGTGACGGCTCGCGACCATCTGAATCACGGGCGGCGCGACGACAAGCAGGCCCAAAAGACAGTCCGGGGAGGTATTCAAAGGGGGAAACGGTGTCCACCACGAATGGGATCAAAAAAAAAAGGTAACCACAACGGCAGATAGGTGGGTGGCACACTACGAACCAGGGGGAGGTTCTGGGCTGTAACGTCGTTGAATATGCGTCCTGCGCGTGCCCGACTAAGTTGCATCATCGTCGGCCCCATCGTCGGGGAGCAGCGCCTGTGCGACCCTTACAACGACGAGTATTTATGTGGATCGGAGGTCGAATTCTCCCAACGAAGTTCCACAGCTCTCAACTCAATTGCCTCCACGGTGCCTCCATCTTCGGCATCAACACTGCTCTGAGCCTCCACATCCACCATGTTTTGCGTCCTACGGCATTAAATAAGGTTGCATACACATCAAATTTCAGGAAATGCGACTTACTTTCCCCCTTTCTCGTAAATACTCCGAATAAGCACCCACCAAGTCTTGATGAATCCGAGGAGGCCGACGATCAAAGGTATCATCTGCCCTGTACTACCCAGGCTCTGAACACCTTGGATATTGTTCCATCTGATTGTGAGCTCCGCATTGAGGACTTCTTTCGCCAGAAATGCCACGGTGCATGTCACACAGGATATGCGCATAGTCGGGGAGTCTCGGAGTTTTGACATGATACTACCGGCCTCGTGCTTGTTGAAGAGTTTGAAATTGGAGAGACAGAGGTAAGTAGTCGGAAGGATCACGCCGATTGTCCCTGTCACCTTGTGGAATATGCGTAGCCAGCCGTAGATGGACACCTTGGCAAAGAAGAACTCGTATTGGGTGCATGACGAAAAGCCCAAAGAATCCAGTCCGCGATAGTAAAGCCAGACTTGATAATATGCCAACGTGACGAAGATCCCGTTTTGCAGTAGCACTGTAGAACGGTGCCCCAATCCTGGTACAGCAACACTGAAGAGCCAGCCGAACGGATGAGCGGCTACGCTCGCATAGGCGCCTCCGTTACACAGAGATAGGACCGTGATGATTTCGGACGCAGGGGATTGCCAGTTGACGGTGGTGTAGATAAGGGAAATGAGGGTTGAGATGGTGAAGTAGGCATTTATGTCGCGCATGGCTTCCACCTGTGATGGCACCCAACCAAGGGCTAGCACGGTACTAGCCCATTGGAAATACAACCCCAGACGGATTCCAAGGCCGTACATAGCATGATCACCAACAATGGTGCAGTCGGTCATGAAGAGTGAGTGAGGTCTTGTTAAGAGGGAGATGTGGAATTTGAACAGAAGAGGCGAGCATTAGGATGTCTTGTCAGTAGACGTTAGAGTATCGTCAGAAAAGGAGTACCTAGATGAACTAGCCAGTGTTGTGGGTCACGAGTCAGGGCTAGACCGCAATGAAGGCGAGAGTCAGAGTTAAAGGGGGAAAGGTTTGGAAATAGGGACACGAGATGGGGATAGAGTTGAGAGTCTGCAGGCGTAGTAAGGCTTTATTTCGTCGGTCGATTGGTAGGGCGAGAGTGGCTCCTGCTATGGGTCAACTAGAGACATGGGTTATATACAACACGAGGACCAAGGATGAAGGGAAATAAATAATAGATAACTACGACGTCATCCTGGTAGGTGGGCGACGCGCAGAGGTTTTGTGTTTGAACATGCGTCCTGCGCATGCTCGACGCTGCAGGTCCCGCATCATCATCGGCGAGTAGCGCCCATGCAATCAACATGCATTCCTACAGTGTCGGAGCATTAGCAAAGAGTGATAATCCGAAGGATAGTGCTTACCTTCACGGTAGTACAGTTGACTCGAAGATAGTAGATGATCGATGAGGTCTCTGAACGAGCTGTAGGGAAAAGGTGGAGCGTAAAGGATCCTGTGCGAATTTCCCGTGGACTTGTACTGGCGCTCGACGTCTCGACCCTTGCCCACAATTCCTATTATAGGAACAAGAGTGCTGACGTGGGCCACTTGCAAGCGCCAGGTGTTACGAGTGACTCGGAGCAAGTCTGCATGTAGGAGGCGTGTCACTCATTTTCAGCACCTCCTAACACCCACCTCAAGTAACACTTTCGGAAACAACAATAGTCTGCGAGACTGGCTTCCTTCATAGGCAGTTATACGTCCCTATGACCCTGCTTCTTGACCACAAATTCTACTGCGGCCGCGTTGGCGCCTTGTTCGTGCCTCGTTAGCACCGTCAACTTTCTTACTAGTGACTCTTGGCATGTCAAGAAAACCGCTCCAGTCGTTCATAGTGCTCATCATTGACCTAACCGAGGTCCAACATTATGACAACCGTTACCCTCGTCATCCAGATGGGTGACAAGCATAAGCAACCAGACTGTCGCATCATCCAGCATGTTGACATCGCACGTACTGACTCCAATGAGATGGCCCAAGCCCATTCTCAAATCCAGGTGGATCGCGACCTTGACGGGTGGGACGTGGCGTTGTGCGCGATCAAACCCTTGATCAAACCTGAACAGTGTGATCATTCGAATTTGAGGAGTTACTATGCTCAGGTAAACAAGCTGAATTTGGTGGAGAGAGCATTGATGAAGGTGCCAATGTCACGGAGGGATGAATCAGGGGACTCACTAGATAGCCCAGTTGAGATGATTGAAGGAGAGTCTCGACAAACGCAGCTGGCGAGTCAATCAAGCCAGCGTCAGATGAGTGGCGACAGTAGTGACTTTCCAAGCACTGACAATGGTACTCCCAACTCCTTGTCGATGGTGCCATCACCAATTTCGAGGAAGTAAGGAATTGGAAAGCCGATGGGATACAGATTTTCAGATGGATCGATGGCCATAGAAGACTGACAGTCAGACCGTGCAAGTTCCTCAATTGTTTCGAACACGGGGATGCCACTCGTTCATGGAAAACCATTCCCTTGGCAGAGCTTCGCGAGTCCGGTTGCTCAGGTTGGAGATTAAAATGGTCCAAGCATGTTTCGGGGAACATAAGTGGGACGCATGAAAAACCCATGAGGAAGCGTTGGTCAAGTGCCGGTCGAGTTCTGGTAGCTCATGTACTAGGGTACTCGGCCCGCTCCATTATACTTGTACTTCCCAATACCTTGTCGATAGTGTCATCGACGATTTCGAGGAAGTGAGGAATTGGCAAGCCGATGGGATACGCATATTCAGACGGACGGACGGTCATAGAAGACTGACAGTCAGACCGTGCAAATCCTTAATCGCTCCGAGCACGAGGATATCACTTGCCACTCATGGAAGCCATTCCCTTGGTAGAGCTTCGCAAGTCTGGTTGCTTGTTGGGAGATGAAAAGGAGAAAATGAGGGACGCACAGGCCACGCTTAAGAATGGGCTCGAGCGCTTCGCCAGTGCAAAAAGCCCACGAGGAAACGCCGGTCGAGTTCTGGGCAGCTTACATACCACATGCGGTACTCGCCGGCTTGCTATACTCGTAGTACTCCCGCACGATATGACACGATTAGCGATACGAGCCATTCGTCGAGTCGATCCCCCATCTCTATGTATAGACATGTACGGAATATATGACTGACATGCATGAAATCAAGTACCGACGAACAAAAGCCCGACAAAGAACGTGACGCTCACGATCGCCACGGGCGGCGTGAGGACACAACAGGACCCAAGAGACAGTTCGGGAGATGAGACGTGCAAATGGGGAAACGGAGTCCACCACCACAGGGAATCAGAGAAAGGGTAACCACGGCGTCAGGTCCGACTCGGATGAGTGGGTGGCATACGTGACAAAGAAGGGGGAAGTTCTAGCGTCGTTGAACACGCGTCCTACGCGTACTCGACGTTGCATCATTGTTGGCCCCGTCATTGAGGAGCAGGGTCCATGCGATCCAGACAATGGCAAGTATTTATGTGGAACGGACGGTTGGATCCTCCTGACGAGGCTCCGCGGCTTTGGAATCTGTTACCTCCGCGATCGTCACGGCCATGCCCCCATCTTTAGCATCAACGTTGTTCTGACCCTCCACATCGGGCCTCTTGTTTCGTTCCCTACGGGATTAAATAAGGTTGAATACACATAAAAATCCAGGAAATGCGACTTACTCTTGCTTATTCTCGTAAATACCCCGAACAAACACCCAGCAAGTCTCCATGAATCCGAGAAGGCCGACAATCAAAGGTATCATCTGCCCTGTAGTGCCCAAGTTCTGAACACCTTGGATATTGTTCCATCTGATTGTGAGCTCTGCATTGAGGACTTCTTTCGCTAGGAACATCACAGCGGATATCACACAGGATATGCGCACAGCTGGGGAGTCTGAAATGATATCGCTGATATCGTCCTCGTCGAAGAGCTTGAAACCGGAGAGAAAGAGGAAAATCGTTGGAAAGCCCACGGCCATTGTCACCGTTACTTTGTGGAACATGCGTAGCCAACCGTAGATGGACAACTTGGCAAAGAAGAACTCGTATTGGGTGCAAGACGAAAAGCCCACAGAATCCAGTCCGCGATAGTAAAGCCAGACTTGATAATATATCAACGCGACGAAGATCCCGTTTTGCAGTAGCACTGTAGAACGGCGACCTAATCCTGGTATAGCAAAACCAAAGAACCAGCCGAATGGTTGAGTGGCTACACTCGCGTACGCGCCCCCGCTACAGAGAGATAGGACTGTGATGATTTCGGACGCCGAGGATTGATGGCTGGCGCTGATGTATATAAGAGAAATGAGGGTTGAGATGGTGAAGTAGGCATTTATGTCGCGCATGGCATCCACTTGTGTTGGCACCCAACCAAGGGCTAGCACGGTACTAGCCCATTGGAAGTACAGCCCCAGACGGATTCCAAGGCCGTACATAGCATCATTCCCAACAATGGTACAGTCGGTCATGAAGAGTGAATGAGGTCTTGTTACAAGGGAGAATTTAGACAGAAAGGACGAGCATTAGGGATGTCTCGTCAGTAGACATTAGAGTATCGTCAGAAAAGGAGTACCTAGATGAACAGGTCGGAGTTGTGGGTCGCGAGTCTGGGCTGGACCACAATGAAGGTGAGAGTAAGAGATAAAAGGGGGAAAGGTTTGGAGATAGAGATACGAGATGGGATTAGAATTGAGAGAGGCTGCAGGCGTAGTAGGGCTTTCTTTGGTGGATCGATTGATAGGGCGAGAGTGGCTGCTATGCGGCAACTAGGGGCATGGATTATATATAGCGCGAGGACCCGGATTTACAAACTGAAAATACGAAAACACCGTATTTTCGAGCAGTTCGGGACACCCATTTTGGAATAGGCCGGGGCGGAGATCCTGAACGTCCTTTTTTGGCCAGATGAGTCCTCCAATCACAGCTCCCGAATAACCTGTGGTAGAGTCGTCAGGCGATAGCGTTACTTGACGGCATTTCAGATCTTGAAGGGTGAAGCGAAATAAAAAACAGGCAACTAAGACGTCATCCTGAAATGAGTCGTAGGTGGGTGACGCGCAAAGAAGGTGAGGTTCTACGCTGTGACATCGATGAACATGCGTCCTGCGCATGCTCGACCTTGTGGTACCGGCGTTACCATCGCCCTCCGTCGGTAGCGAGTAGTGCCCTTGTAATCAACATGCATCCCTAGTACTCCCTACAGTGTCGGAGCCATTAGTAAAGAGTGACAATCCGAAGGATTGTGCTTACCTTCACGATAGTACAATTGACTCAAAGACAGCAGATGATCGATGAGGTCTCTAAACGAGTTGTAGGAGAAAGGTGGAGTGTAAAGGATCCTGTGCAAATTTCCTGTGGACTTGTACTGGCGCTAGACATCTTGACCCTCGCGCACAATTCCTTTATAGGAACAACAGTGCTGACGTGTGCCACTGGCAAGCGCCAGGAGTTACGGAGAACTCTGCAAGTAGGAGGCGTGTCACTCATCTTCAGTACCTCCTAACACCCACCTCAGGTAACACTTTCAGAAGCAACAACACCCTGCGAGACTGGCTCCCTTTACAGGCAGTTATACGTCCCTATGACCCTGCTTCTTGACCATAAATTCTGCTGCGGCCTCATTGGCACCTCGTTCGTGCCTCGTTCGTGCCGTAAACCTTCTTCATGACTCTTGGCATGTCAAGAAAACCGCCCAACAGTTGTTCATAGCGCTCATCGTCGACCCGACCAAGGTCCGACATTATAACAACCCTCTTCATCCCGATGGGTGACAAGCATAAGCAACCAGATCGTCGCATCATCCAGCGTGTTAATCGTGCATACTGACTCCGATGAGATGACCCAAGCTCATTCTCAAATCCAAGTGGATTGCAACCTTGACGGGTGGGACGTGGCGTTGTGCACGATCAAACCCTTGATCAATCCTGAACAGTGTGATCATTCGAGCTTGAGGAGTTACTATGCTCAAGTGAACAGGCTAAATTTGGTGGGGAAAGCATTGATGAAGGTGCCAATGTCATGGAGGGACGAACCAGGGGACTCACTAGATAGCCAAGTTTGAGATGATTGGAGGAGAGTCTCGACAAATACAGATGGCAAGTCAATCAAGCCAGCATCAGACGAATGGTGACAGCGGTGACTTTCCAAGCACTGACAATGGTACTCCCAACTCCTTGTCGATGGTGCCATTGCCAATTTCGAGGAAGCAAGGAACTGGCAAGCCGATGGGACACGGATTTTCAGGTGGATCGATGGTCATAGAAGACCGTCTGTCAGACCGTGCAAGTCCTCGATCGTTCCGAACACGGGGATACCACTTGCTCATGGAAAACCATTCCCTTGATGGAGCTTCGCGTATCCGGTTTCCCGTCGGGAGATGATCGATGGTCCATGGGAAGTGTCCAAAAACGTTTCGGGGACGTGGGTGGGACACATGAAGAAAAATGCCGAGAGACCGAGAGAGATACGCATGGGAGATGAAAAGGAGAAAACGATGGGTGTATGGAGTATGCTTAGAATTGGGCTCGAGCGCTTCGCCAGTGCGAAAAGTCCACAAGGAAATGCCAGTCTAGTTCTGGGCAGCTTACGTACTACATACAGTAGGCTCGCTCCACTACACTTGTAGCACTCCCATGCGATATGGCACAATGATATGAGCTGTCCGTTGAGTCGACCCCTCCGTCTTGATGTATAGACAATGGACATGTGTGGAACAGATAACTGACAAGAATGAAATCAGACACAGATGAACAGAAGCCCGATCATGACGCGGACGCTCGCGATCGTCACAGGAGGAGGACACAATGGGCTCATAAGACAGTCCAGGAGAGGAGATGTTCAAAGGAGAAAAAGGCGTCAGCGTAGCTATGAAAGGGAATCAAAGAATAGTAAGGTCAGATAAGTGGGTGGCACACGTGACAAAGGAAGAGGTTCTAGCATCGACGCTTGAACCTGCGTCTTGCGCGTGCTCGACGTTGCATCACTGCCGGTCCCGTCGTCGAGGAGAAGCGTCCGTGTTACCCTTACAATGGCGAGTATTTATGTGGAACGGAGG
>JBBPNR010000904.1:0-15342 GCA_038091015.1 Boletus vermiculosoides
TAGCTCCATTCATACACCAACACTTTGTTTATATCTGTTTGTGTTCTAGATATATTCCATAAACAATCAAAATGTGCAAAACATTGGGACAATTTTGTGAGTCACTGTATGAGCCACAATTTGTGCATGCATTAGTTCCATCATATCCGTTTCCGTGGCCCTGGATGATGAGGATGCAACACTGCCTTCTGTCTTCATTTTCTTAGTGAATCCGCGACCCTTCTCATTCCCAAATAACTGCCTATATGACAAAGCAATCTGAGTGAAGAATTCAAAACAAGTGAAATACTTACATGTTCCACCACTTCAAGAGATCCTTTTTCCATTTGGTATTGACTGCATCATGGATGAATGAGACCACAAAGTGGTATAGCTCAAGGTAGCTGAATTCACCTTCCTTCTCATTCCAGGAGGACATTGATGAGATCCCAAAATGCATCTGAAAAAAAAAGATAAGATCACTAAAACACAACCAAAATGAATACTTACTTGAACACAAACATAGGTGATGTATTCCAGTTCCACAGTGGTCATATCGTGAAGGACTGTTGCATGACTTACAACCCTTCTTTGAAGCAGTATTCAAAGCAGATGTTGGCCCAATGAATATGTGCCATGCAATCTACCCAGCTCCTTCAATTCATGTCACCAATGGAACTGTAGAACATACCCAGATAAGCATATAGCCACAGAATAGCCCATTACACATATCCTCAGCATTGTAATTGTCTCCAGGATACTTGTCACCATTCCAGAATACAACAGGAAAACTCTTTGCCTTCAAGGGTATTTTTCTGCATTCAAGGAGTTTTCATGTTCTGTTATGGTTGATGCAGTGAATTCAAACAAGCTTGTATTAGTAAGGAAACACCATAAATGTCTTATTTACTCCTCAGGGTTCTCCATAAATTGTTTGAGTTTGTTTGCAGGACATATAAAGTGTGCAAGAACAGGATGTTTCAAACCCATTGCCTCCTGGCCAGTTACATTGACGATTGGCAGATTGAGGGCTGGCTTGTAAGGATCTGGTGCCACATATTGCCCGATGTAGCTCCTTAGCTTAGTAGCATCAATTGATCTCGTCCCATGGATGGTCTCATTCATCTATTTGCCACATTAGCACTTGTACATGTGCATATATGCATGGTTACTGTAAAGAACCTTACCTTTTGTGTGATGATGGCTAACTCTGTAGCACATTTGGCATCTTTGACGAGTGGCAAGAGGCCTGGTGCAACTTCCTGGATCCTATGATAAGTGCAGAGGAAGTGCTGGCATGTTTCATTGTCACTATAATAATATTTAGTTTCATAGGCACCACACAGGAGGACTTACTATTTGTTCAGCTGTTCAGTGCAAAGCTTCTTGACATCTTCGTCCTCATCAATCCCACCAGCCTTGCTAGTTTCATCCTATTCTAACAGTTGTGCAACCCTGATCACCTTGTTGACCTCACACCAAAGATCAATGCAGCGCACAATGGTATGTGCTGCGGATATAAATTCACCCTTAATGGGACCTGAGTCTTCGGAGGACCTATTATGTATCAGTATCAAGTTTCATCAATCATAAACTACCACACTTACTTTTTGGTCTTCACTTCCTTTCTCTTCTTGTCTAACGAGTCACCCTTGTGATCTTTGCTGCTCTTTTTGTTGCTCTTCTTGTTATGATTTTTGCTCTTCCTGTCCTCTTTGTGGGTTTTCCTTGATTCATCACCAGAGGAAAGGACTTTCTCATCAGAGCTGAGGATGATAGGCATGATGGCAGTAAGAGAGAGAGAACCTCGAATGAGAGAGCACTATATTGGGAGAGATTAGCTAATACTCTCAGTGTGGGATTGAATGAGATAGCACCATATTGGAACTTATCTGTATCATCTTGTTAACTGACCACTACAATCTGATCTGATTCCATAACATGTGTCGTTTCTGACCACCATCATTGATACTCACCTTGGAGCAACTTAAGAGGTATGTCGTCACCTTACTAGTCATTGACCTTTGATTTGAACCACATTTGGCAGGTAATTTACTATACAGTGCATGTAGTATCGCTCAGAGAACCCAATATACCACTTTAAAAGACTCCTTACTACATCAAGATCATATCTGAACATCACCTGCAATGTTCCCCTTCAACATGGATGATGAGTTGTCATGTTTCGGCTGTCTCAAGTTGTTCGAGACATGAAAACACCTTTATGCTCATGAGGCGATATGCAAGGCCAAGAAACAACTCCAGCTAGACATTTTACAGTCTCAAAAATGTCTCTTGAAGAACAAATGAAAGCTTCAAAAGGCTGGATTACTTGTCCACCATGATTCACTGGTAAAAGCTGTCACACACTCACACACATCCCACCCGCCTTCCCTGCAACCTGCTTCACAGAGTTACAGCAGAGATTTTTTCGACAATGACATTGGAATGGTATGTTCAGGGTTATTGTTGTTTTGTATGCTTCTCATGATTGTTCTTCCTTTTACAAGCCTCAGAGTGAACCCAGGCCATCAAACAATTCTCCGAAGCTTCCATCATTCCCCCTTTCTTTACAAGGCAGCTCACCTATCCTTCACTCCCCCCCTCAGCTCCCCTCGTATACTGGAAGACAGATTCATCTTCCAGCATGTTACAAGGACTATCTACCCTGTTCCACTGTTTCTGAAGCCCCATCCTCACTGCCATCTCACTCACCACCCCCCTTATGCTCTATCAGGTTCAAAACAATGCAAGACAAAATGGGGATGTTCAGGATATATCCAAGATATTCCAGAATACTTTGAAAGGATGATCTTGCAGCTGTCACCAATACTCCTACTCTCCAGGATGAGGATGCTGGCTCATCAGATGGGATATTAGAGATATCAACTGATATCCTGTACTCAGCGTTCAGTTCACTGACCGCAGGACTTCTCATGGCTTGGCAATACTCCAGAGGGACCACAAAATCTGCTGATGAATTGGATCACTTGTGGACATACATTCGGGACCCACACTTTGACCCAACGGTCAACACAAGCTTCAGCCATGACCAGGAGAGGAAGTGAATAGAGAAGTTTCTTATGGATTCCTTGAATCCTTTCAATACCACCCACAGATTGCGGCAATCATCCATGACGATCCCACTTCCTCATGAGTGCATTAAATACACTTCAGAATACGATCCCAATATCCCTAGGCTAACAGTTGATGGTGTGTACCATTGTGATATCATGGATATCATCACCTTTGCATTCCAAAGCCCAAGTTCCTCAACATTCCACAATGTTCCATATGAAGAATATTGGCAAATCTCGGACAATGATGAGTGGATTCATGTATTTGGTGAAAGTTATTCATCCCCCACATTCCTTGATGCCTATCGATTGGCTCACTCACTCCTGTGCGAGCCTGGAGATAATACAGAGCATGTTGTAGCTCCGATCATGCTTTGGTCTGATGCCACCCAGTTGGCTAATTTTGGTAATGCTTCCCTCTGGCTGATTTATCTTTACCTTGGCAACCAGTCAAAATATGTCTGTGGGAAGCCCACAGGGGATGCATGCCATCATCTCGCTTATATTCCTGCTGTATATCATTCATTATCTTTAGATTGTAATGCTGACTTTTCTTCTAGCTGCCAGATAATTTCCAAGACAAGTACAGCAGGTACTATGGTGAGGTGTTGTCTGATGAGGTTTACATGCACTGCAAGCGTGAGTTGATGCATGTGATCTGGACACTGCTCCTCAACAACTGCCTTGTTGACGCCTACAAAAATGGCATTGTGATCAAGTTTTTTGATGGAATCACTTGTCGCATTTACATCCGATTTTTTAGTTACTCAGCTGATTACCCCGAAAAGTACATGTACATGACCCAAATGTTTGATTGGAACTGATTGTATCTAGAATCCTACTAGCCTACATCAAGTTCCTAGGAAAGTGCCCTTGTTCCCAGTGTTTGGTTGCAAAGGCAGATATTCCTGATATGAGATCATGACATGATATGACTACCCAATTGAATAGTATTCGGATAAGCAACCGGAGCCTCAGAGAGAAGGTGAAAAAAGCATGCAGTTTGATCTTCAAGCATGGCGTGAGTATTAATGGGGTATGTGTTAAGAAAGTACTTGATGATGAGTCCTTGGTTCCCACTTGTGCATGTTATCTTGTCTGTCTCAATGTCTCATATACTAATCTATTCAGAATGCCTTCACCAAGCAAATCTCAGATGAGGAATTCAATTTTTTTTTGTTGTTAGTTGTTGACCTACTTCATGAGTTCAAATTGGGTGTCTGGAAGGCAATATTCATGCATTTGTTGTGTATTCTGTTTGTGGAAGGTGGTTCTGCAATCAAGCAACTGAACTATAGGTATATTATCTTGTTATCTATGAAGCAATACTGATGCATGTCATTAAGTACAGAAGAGTACCGACTTTTGGAAGGGGAACAATCTGGAGGTTTGAGAAGAATGCTTCAAGCTTGAAGCGTGTCGCTGCATGAGACTTCAAAAATCTCCTTCAGGTTGATTTTGAATGTATTCACTAACTATTTATTACTGACTCAAGCAAAACAATAGTGTGCAATGCCTTGCTTCAAAGGCCTTCTCCCAGCTCCACATAATTCCATCATACTCAACATTTTATTTGACCTGGCAACTTGGCATGGTTATGCCAAGCTTCAAATCCATACTGAGAAAACTCTCAGCTTTTT
This sequence comes from Boletus vermiculosoides, assembly GCA_038091015.1. NCBI lineage: Eukaryota > Fungi > Basidiomycota > Agaricomycetes > Boletales > Boletaceae > Boletus > Boletus vermiculosoides. Next base: position 4,697 of record JBBPNR010000904.1, read on the forward strand.
TGAGGGGGTGATTGAATCTCTTTGATACTCATTGGCCAAGTTCCAAACAAAGATATGTGATAACTACCAAATGACTGAACTTCCTCAAGAAAGTGCTGCTCATGGCCGTCGGATGGCCACTCTTACTGCAAGACAGGGTGCTGCCCCTGCAATAAGAATGAGGATAAAGCTCAAGCATCTGAACCTTATGACATACAAATATCATGCCCTCATTGACTATCCAAACACGATTAGACAATATGGTACTACTGACAACTACACAACTCAAACGGTAGACTCTCTTCCTGGATTTTCATCTATTCTCACATTCTTGACAGGGTAAGCTAGAACACCATCAATTGAAACAGCAGTATCCACAGTCCGGAAAAAAGAAGAGCTCTATGGTTGCGAGCATAGCAAATCAAGAAGCTATCAAACATTTCATCAGGAAATTCAACACAGTGTGCCAACAGCTAAATGAAGAGAAACAGTCAAGGTGACAGGTTTGAATGTCACCATCAGACCATTATTACATTGCCAAGTCTTCCTGGATGTCTGACAACCTGACCACCTAGCTTGTGGAGTGTCAAGGTGACTTTGCATTCGATGTAAGCTGTTGGGTGTCATATTCATGTTTACCATACTGATTAGAATCAGAATTTTTTGACTCATCTCCAGGATCATCTGTTTGCTCGCATCCTTGGTTTGGAATACAATGGTGATGAACATGACTTCTCAGAAGACGACCAGCTCTGTATTAACATCAAGGGCAACCATATCTACTTTCACCACACATTGTCTGTCAACTATACCACCTATGATTTATGACACAAGCAAGACTATATCAATCCACTTAGTCATTCTGACATTATGGTCCTATCTCATGAGGATGAAAGAAGTCATCTGTATTGGTATGCTTGTGTCATTCACATCTTTCATGTTCTTGTGCAGGTATGGGAGAATGTATACTTGCCTTTCTCACAACCAACCTGGATGAATGTCCTGTTTGTTCAGTGATTTGGATGAGACACGAATTATCTGTCAGGCTGGGATGAGAAATAACTGCATTGTCTTTGGTTCTTTGAAAACAGCAATTCACTTGATCCATTTGGTTTTGTTGACCTGGATGGTGTTGTGCAAGGGGTACATTTGATCCCTGCATTTGCATACTGCTCAACAGACAAACTGCTTGGTCCCTTGAAGGCTTGTCGCAAACAGGATGGTGCATCAGACAGCCAAGATTGGAATTACTACTACGTTAACATATACGTGTTTCTAATAATACAGCTGGTTTACTAATGATTTGACTCTTTAGGTTTGTGGATTGGGATATGTTTATGCACTTACAAGGTGGTGGGATTGGGCACAAAGCAACTTGGGATTGGAATGACCTTCTGGAGTCTGACCAGGGTATCAACAAAGAGGACATCAGAGAAGGAGAGGCTTCAGATGACAGTCCCAGATTGGATGATGAAGAAGCAGATGGGGATACTGGCAATATGCTGGTAGAGATTGAGGTGGGAGAGGAATGGGAAGACGACGAGTAGCTAGAGTGGGATGAAGTGATGGAAATGGAAAGTGACGATGAAAGCAATGTCAACCATGAGGGTGATATTGATAACCATGAGGATGAGAACCCCCATGAATATAATGGTGAAGTGGATGATGACGATCTTTATGACAATGAGGGGTATGGCGCACTATAAGGGTTGCACAAGAATGTATTGCGAGTTGGACAATGTGTTGGTACATGTGCAATGTTGAGAGCAAAATATATTAATACACTGCATCTAAGGTTCTAAGCATACCAGTCAGTTTTTGACAGGCTTGAGAGAAACAGGAAAGGTCCTGATAGTGTGAAGCGCATGAAGGGGCATATGAGGGGGAATTTGGCATCTAGAATGAGGTGGTGGCCACTGGAAAGTGGTACCATCTTCATCATCAGAATCCTCAATGATCCTGCATTTGAGCAAGGGAGGATCCTTCTCTATACCTCCAAGAATGATGGGAACCGCTTTGACTGGAGTTTTCTTGGTGTTTGTGGTGTCAGCATTTGGCTCCCTGGTTACAGACAGCTTAGTAAATGGGCTGATTATACTTATTTTTGACTTACTCTGAGATGTGGATCATGAGATTTGTGCTGATTGTTTGTTTGTGAGCATGAGCTGCATCTTTGTTGTCAGAACTTTCAACAAATATCTGTTTTGATGTGTCCTTAAGATGTAGAATGAGTTTCTAGTAGATCAGAAACATTTAGTAATGATTGAGGCACAACTTGGAACACACAAGAGGACCAGGCTGTTCAGGGGTAAAGTCAATGATATACATTGGCCAACCAGCTGAGAGGTTATCAACTTCGAGGAGGAGGACATTTCTGGAAGCCTGGATATTGCAATGGTAGTCGTTGGATGTGCATATAGGCATGGTTGGTGCCAGTGACTTGGACTGTTGAAAGATGAGATAGAGGTAGTAGCGCACCATGTAAAAAAATTTTAAACTGATGCTGACTAAGTGCTGGTGGGCCTGGGCTTCGGTGACACAAGGTAGACACACAGTACACAATATATGCATATACATACATAATCTCTATAACATACAGTACAGGCAGAGAATGGTTGAACATGCTAGGGGCTATTCTGAATGGAGTGTGACAGACTCATGTTCTGGAGAGATATGACCTCATGTTGCCTTACTTAGGTCAGCCGGCAGTGATATACTTTGTTTGGGCATGTTATGTTTCTGCTATTTTTGTGATGTGAGTTTCTTTAACGGCCGCGTGCATCGACGTTGAAAGCTGCATGGAAATCAAAAAGGCATTCAAGGTGTTACTCATGCAACTACTCACCAAGTTCCCACTGCACTCGCTTGTTGTGGATACTCGGCTCCTTTCCTAGTTCGCTATCCATTTGTCGGAAACACTCAGCTGCCTCCTCGATGTAACCGTCCTCTTTGAGAACATTGCAAATCGCTCGATAAACGTCAAACATCGAAAGGGTGAACTGAACCAAAAAGAAACTCGATATCCAAATTCAAAATTATCATGTAGTACATACCTCAATGGCAGCTCTCGATGCCTGGCCATTGGCTAGGCTGTGAACCAATACCGTGCTTATCCGGTTGACCAGCGAAGTGTTCGGAGGAGAGTAGGTTTGAAATGCTTCGTCATGTTCCCCGGCGCGCAATGCGTCGTCTCCAATTGTTTCCAACGCCGATGGTTCGCCGAGGTCAGAGGTACTGCAACAGATAGACCGTACAAGAAGCACAGCATCAAGCCTAGTGAACATCCAGGGCTTTTCGAAATGGTCGTTTGGAGTGAGCTTTATTGCGTCCCGAATCATGGAAATTGCATTGTGGAGGTCGGAGACATCACCACGTTGTACAAAACGTGCGCAGAGTGCTTCACCAAGGGATGTGAGCACCCAGGGCTTATCGAAATGGCCATCTGGAATGAACCGCGTGGCTTCCTCGATCACTGAAATTGACTTTTGAAGATGATCAAGGTCGGCAGCTGTCTCAAAATGTCTGCGTAACACAGCACTGAAGTTGATCAATCGGTATGGCTGGTCGAAGTACCAATCTGGGGGCATTCGAGCAGACCGACCCAATTCCGAGATTAACTCATCAATCTTGACCAAGTGCCCTGACGTCTTGACCTGGTATCTTTTGAGCGTTTGAAGTGCGAGATTCGCGGCTCGGTGTTCGTAGCTACCCTCGCAGCAAATCTGCTTGATCTCAGCCACGAGCCCCTCAATTTCGTCTGCGACGGTCGCGTCGTGTCGCAGCTTCCCATAACAATACAAGAGAGCTTGAGCGAGTTGCAGTAGGGTCCCTGGTCGATCTGGGAGAGGCGCTGGACGCAAAACGAGCACTTCACGATAGGAAGCAATGACCTCTTCGAGGTCAGAAATCGTACCATGAACCTGACAGTTTATGAACTTCACAGTAGCAAGGTTGAACAGTGCGGCTGCACGACGTTGATGGTCAGAAGGTCCAAGGTCCAACGCAAGTTTGAAACACTCTACAGCTTCTTGCAGTTCCGCTATCCCCCGGTCTCTGTGATAGCGGAGAAGTGCATTGTGCCCTTGATCCGTTACTTCTCCGACTCTGATGCATGACTGGTCCTCGCATCTCAGCTAACAAAGTCCCATTAACAACAGGAACACATAATGTAGCTTACCACTCACATTACTATCCCCCTGACTCCAATCAGCGAAAGGGTCGAAACACCGTTCTTCGAGAGTAATAAGCAGCGAAGGACAGGAAGAGGCACCTTTTCCTCCCGCCGAAGGGAACAGAACTGCACCAGTTTTGAGCCACCAGAATACCAAAATTGATGGTGCATACGGTATGTGCTGCCACTCTGAGCCAAATCACCCACGCTGATTTCTGATACGCAGAGCGTTTCCCCATTTCCGAGCGTCGGCTCAAACTCAAAAGTAGCGTTGATGGAGAATCGGACCTTGACCGTTGAATCCGTGGGCCTAATTATCATCAGCCACAGAGAGGAGAAGAGAGTAAGGGCTCTCTCACAGCGTAACCTCATCTTGCCATTCAATGATCCTATCGTAGAGCAAAACCGACTTAATTTTGCTGCTTCTCTTTGTACCGTCAAACTGGGTAAGGACATAAAAGCCGACAGGCATGCGTCCGAGACCAGCGACAACGTTCTCCACCCGCATGCCTGCGAGGTGATCGTCATAATTCTTCTGCAAGGCATAAGACGTACATACGTGTGATCACGATTTGCCGAATCTCATGAGAAGGGGCAGGAAGGGAAAATATCTTGGGAGGGATCGCTGACTTGCACTGTTCACTACAGTCTGCGTTGTTGGGCTCACCACTGCTGACGCAACCTAGTTAATACTCCAAACCTTGGCGAAGGAAGAGACCCACATCTTTCTCCGAAGATAAGCCACATCTAAGAAACATTAGGTACCTATGAACAGTCATTGCAATGAAACACTTGCTGCCCGAGTTACAGTCATCTGTGTACTTTTCTTCCAAGAATGCCTGAAAGCGTTCTTCTTCCATCATGTCTTCGTGAGGCAATTCATTCTGCAGGCTTGGTCAGATTGTACATGGACGCAGTGCAGGACACCGAACCTTTTCAAGCATGTTTAGCCACTGACGGTCATGAGTGATGGCCACCTGGATATTGGGATTCTTAGAGCTAGAACTTGAGTATGCTATAGCGTACGTTATGGCAGCGTGCAAACCTTGTCCAGTAGGTAGTGATTGATCACGTCAGATGGGTGAGAAGGCTGGTGGATTGCTCAATCATTGCCTGTTCAATCATCTAAGTGAGGATACATACTTGGGATAATGCCGATACGTGGTCGACTCGTGGGGTCCCATCCATATCTTTAGGTGCGCCGTGACCCCACATCTTGAACACACCTCTCGAGACTACCCACCGCCAGAGGAAGACTAAGATGCCACGCAGGGAGCTCGCAAGCAACGTCAATTCAGACCAGATGCTTTTCGAAGGCGGCGCCAGCTTCTCAACCACAGTACATTCATCCCAGCCTCTCACTTCGATCTTGAAACCTGATACGAGCACGGCTTGGTTCTCATTGCGGTTTTCTTTGGGACTCTGGCGGTAATCACATCTGGAGCTCCAAATATATCTCCCCGTATCGTCACGTTCCAGTAGAATCTGTTCGGTAGGTCCGGCATCATGGAACGAGGCAAGATACCAAGAACTCGTTTTATAGAACCCGGTAATGAGGTAGAGGGATTTACAATGAGCGAATCGGCACCAATCGCGCGCATGTCTCTCTGCCAGCTTGCGAAATTCTTCTTCCTTGTTCTTGTTGAGATTTTGGCGTACAGCACCTGATGGGAGGATAAGGATGGCGCCTGACGTAGAACATGACATGAATTTGCAGGGCGTGCTTTGGATACCAAGTCAGTATTCTTGCGCCTCCCCAAGTATTGATGTTAAACCACTTACCTCTGGGTATGCTTCAAGTTATCACCATGCAGCCCTTGGATGCCATGGCAAATTACACGACCGGAAGGGAATGCACTTGGAATAGGAGAAACCTCGTTCGGTTTGAACTTGGTCAGCCCGACAAGGCCCACGAGATCCTCGCGCCTGGATGAGTGGAGCTCGTGGTCCGTGGAGAAACATATATTGAACAGGACTTCAAACACGCCATCATCGTCGACGTAGCCAACATCTCCGATATGGAGCCCACTTTCTTTGTAGGATGAAGGGAGGTCAGGCTTTGGTTCCGGAAATCGCAAAGGGTATCCGAATAATTGTCGTAGATTTTTTGCGTATAAATTTTGTGGGAAGTCGACCATTGCACGAATGTGGTCAGGATAGTGAAGTTGTCGCCAAGTGAGGATGAGGACGAGGAATCTCCCCCCTTTTAGGCAGTACATAAACTTAACGTTCGAAAGAACTGACTTGTTTGATGAGTCAAAAATTTCTTTTGTCCCTGTACATGTGCTCTGGCTGTGCTCAACGTCTCAAAATGACTTCAAGGACCCACTTCGCCCTCAACAACCCTCAGCCCATCCGACCGTGCCTAGTAACTGAGTGACTGACATGTCCATCACGCATGGAATGTGCAGTGCCATGCTGTACACGATAGATACTTTCGTAATAACATTTTATTACTTATTGCCGTTCACGACTGTAAGGGCCTCAACGCTCAACGTTCAACGTTCAACTGTACACCTCGTGGACTGATGGCGTATCTTCACGATGGAGGATAGTACTGGAACTTGAAAGGGGATTGGACAGGTACAGCAGATCTCGATGAAAGTAAACTCAGGACCAGGGATCAAGAACCCTGAAAGGCGTGCCAAGTGACATCGAGGCAGACATGAGGGAGCCTTCGACGAGTGATTCATATGCATTGATCCACAGCCACGTAACGACACGCCGGACTCTACGACTTGGAGGTGGGTTTGATGTGAGTACTACTATGATCCCAAACCTTCAAAGCTTAATGGCCCGGAGTCGACCGAGTCACCTCACTGGCCAGAGGAAACACCCATTTGCCCGTAAATGTAGGAAAACCTATCCAGTCTGTGTATTATTTATGTATTAGGACGTGTCCCTCGAGTCAATGTACACCACATTGTATCTCCGCCTTGAAACCATTCCACTTACCTGCCTCTCCGCTGACCACCCACAGACGAAGAAGCCTCGTGAGTCCTTCCTAATGTAGAATCGACACTCACATCGACCCACATTTTGACTTTTGAACAACACTTCCATTAGCATCGAGTACAGGCAAAGGTGTAATGAGGTCTAAGAAAGTTAGTAACACTTACCACCGTTCTCTTCGCCATGTGCCGGTTCAACTCCTCCCAACAGATACCCAGAAGGTGGAAGAAATTTGGTCGAGCCCATGGACCGACTCCGCCACCCGTGGAAACACAAACTCATTCTTCGCCTCCGACAAACTACTCTCAGACAGATGAACCACATAGAAGAACGGATCATGGACACGCTGAAGCAGCCGAGGAAACTCGTGTAATGGATCTCTCTCCGCCTCCAACAAACGCGGGGAAAGACGTTCGGTTAGACACGGAACCCACAGAGATGGATCAAGCATCTCACGAATCTCTTGCACTGGGCTCTACAGCTCAGACCAACGCAGCGCGACATTCTCAAAAAGACAGGGAGAACACCCAGACAGTTCAAGGACCTTCTCAGCCGACGGAAAAACCTCCTGCGATAGTAAATGCAGAGGACCTTGGAAAAGATGATGTCGTGATAGCGTACGTGATAAAGGTCTCGACTGTGAATTATCTGACTTGATATCCCCAAGTGTCATGGGACCAACAGGCTCTGGCAAGACTACGGTGAGACAAACAACAAGTGGTGGAGTCTGATCACTCATATCCTGTCAGTTCATACACTCCGCAAGTGGATGTGACACCCAGAGAGTAGGCCATACGTTGAAATCCTCTAGAAGTCAGGTCCATGGTATCAGATTTTGGGACCAAGAGAGTGGAAGATACGTAGTCCTGGTGGATACACCGGGATTCGATGACACATATAAATTCGATCTCATCATTTTGAAAATGATTTTTGATTGGCTCAAGTCGAGGTAATGCATGATGTTTGCTAGTCCGGATGATTCGCCTACACTCTCGCCCTCACAGTTACAAGGAGAATAAACTTCTCTCTGGGATTTTGTATCTCCACCGGATAACGGACGACTGCATGGCCAGTACGCCGCTGAGGAACCTCCGTGTATTCCAAAAGCTGTGCGGAAAAGACGCTATGGCGATGGTATATCTCGCTACGACAATGTGGGATGAAGTTGACCAGAAGGTCGGCGAGAGGAGGTTGGATGAGCTGAGGGGGGATTACTGGAAGACGATGGTTACTCATGGAGCCCAGATAGCTCGTTGCAGGCGCGACGATAACTCCCCGAAGGAGCTTATTCGACATATCCTTGCCCGGGAGAGCCCTCGCAAGGTGCGTCTACAAAACGTGGACCAAGCTGAAGATGGGGCTCACAGAAACGAAGCAGCCTGACCCGGCCCATGGATCAACTCCTTCTCAGGCAACGAAAAAACCTCTTGCAATACTAGTGAATATGGAGGACCTTGGAAAAAACGATGCCGTGATAGCGTACGTGATAAAAATCTCGATTGTGAATTATCTGGCTTAATGTCCCCAAGTGTTATGGGACCAACAGGCTCCGGCAAGACTACGGTGAGGCAAACAGCAAGTGGTGGAATCTGATCACTCATATTCTGTTAGTTCATATGCTCCGCAAGTGGATGTGACACTCAGGGGGTAGGCCATACGCTGAAATCCTCTAGAAGTCAGGTCCATGGTATCAGATTTTGGGACCAGGAGAGTGGAAGATACGTAGTCCTGGTGGATACACCGGGATTCGGCGACACATATGAATCCGATATCGACATTTTGAAAACGATTTCTGATTGGCTCAAGTCGAGGTAATGCATGATGTTTGCTAGTCCGGATGATTTGTCTACACTCTCGTCCTCACAGTTACAAGGAGAATAAACTTCTCTCTGGGATTTTGTATCTCCACCGGATAACGGACAACCGCATGGCCGGTACGCCGCTGGAAACCCTCCGGGCATTCCAAAAGCTGTGCGGAAAAGACACTATGGCAAAGACATATCTCACTACAACAATGTGGGATGAAGTTGTCCCGAAGGTCGGCGAGAGGAGATTGGATGAACTCAGGAAGGATTACTGGAAGGGGATGATTGCTCATGGAGCCCAGACAGCTCGCTGCAGGTGTGACGATGACTCCCCAAAGGTGCTTATTCGACATGTCCTCGCTTGCCAGGGCAGTCGCGCGGTGCAGCTACAAAAAGAGATGGCCGATTTGAAGATCGGGCTCGAATATACAGAGGCTGGGAAATAACTCTATTGATCTGGAGGCGATGGTCGAGAAACAAACGGAGCTTCTACGGAAGATTGGTGAGGAGAGGAAGGTGGCTTCAGAACCGAAGGTGCTGAAGGCTCTTCAGACATAGTATGATGATTTGGAGGCGCAGATAGATAACAAGTTGCGTCAAATGAAGGAGCTGTAGCTGCCACTGTCGAAGAAAATTCTCCGTTTATATTCCTTCAGACGAGCCTAAGACTGACAGTGAGCCGAAGTCAAATGTTGATGGATCATTTGATGGAGTCATGACCTACCGGTTCGTCAGCTCAGAACTGCCAGCGTGTCAAGGGTTCCGAGCGTTTTGAGCCTTGGAAGAATCGCCCACAGTGTATCTACCACAGGATCCCTAGATATGAGGTTGGATGTGGATATGCATGTATAGCTACGACCTTTATGAGCGACATGTCCTCCCAATATCCTGGTAGTGAATGTTTGGTTTACATAGTGCGGCTGACGAGAAATGGTTGTCCGGACATTACGCATAACTTAGCATTCGGAAGAGACAGAATTACTTTACTTCTACTTCATCATGGGTCCACTTCGGCACGGTATCTACAAGGTGCGCCTGTGCGGAATCTGCTGTCCATTGTCGTACCTGGCAGCCTGACTCCCCGATGTTCCGCAGTGACCGAGAATGTGGTGACAGAGAGACCGGGCTCGGGAACCTCTTCAGGGCTGATGGCGGCTCCGTCGCTGAGGCCAGGTGGCGTGTGTAGAGTTTCGGGACATACGGAGGGTGTGACAAGATAGTCTGGTGACCAGACCATTAGACGGCTTGCCTCATAGAACGGTCTGGTCACCAGACTAGTGACAAGAGGCTCATGTTAGAGTGGGACAAACGCTCGAGGATAGTCCCACTCGCAGCTGTAACATGACTTCATGTCTTTCACGCTACAGGTGGCACGTTATGTGGGCATGTAGAACATAAAGGGGAGGAGAAAGCACTAGATGTCACTTCGATCGGAACTCCTTCACAGCGGGATGGAGTAACCAAGGAACACTACTTCACACCTACAAGATAGGGATGGCACCCCCTTCATGATGGTTGTGAATAAGGTCCATCATGATTCCTGCATCGTCCATGGGACTTCGAGGGCTCAGCTCGAAACCGATTCGTGAAGGGGGGTAATATTTATTGAGAAAAGCGTTACCCAAAAGATCGGGATACTGACCAGTCACGACAGGGCCCAACGCGAGGCTCGTGGACCAAGGGAGGACTTAGGTAATACTGTCAGTAGTGACGACCTTCGACCCACGCGCTCTGGGCGG
>JBBPNR010000905.1:0-15341 GCA_038091015.1 Boletus vermiculosoides
GTAGTAGGAGAGGGTGGTCGCGATGTGCATTGGGTCAGAAAGACATGTATGATTCGATGAGTGCCACCACGGTTTCGGAATATTGTGGGGTTCAAACGCTCATTCCTGGACGGGAGAGAGTATGATCCTGCTGAATGCTTTGGTGGTTGGCGATAGACTCAAAGTGTAGTGTAGAAATATGCGATGGTTCGGGTAAGAGCAGAAATGAGGTGGGATGCTTGTAGACTGCATAGGGAGCTAGGAGAGAAGACAACATTGCTGTAGCGGCCATCTGACATCCTGACTTGGGCTGAATTCTCCGTCTCATGTGGGAACCGAAACAATACCGTCAGAGTCCTCACCCAGATTACCACACGAGATGTCCTGGTTCCAATATCTGTCTAACCCACCGACTTAACCTAGAGGCATCCAGGCATCCACGGGCTTTACAATATTACTTATCTCGAGAGATTTACATGCTATGCAGCGCCGCTCATAGTTGAAGAATCTTGGCCCACGTAACGCCGTGATACACATATTTGATACCGATGCGTGCTGTTCAGATCACGGTTGGCAAAAACCAATAGTGGTTTTCCGTGTTGCACCCGCAGCTCCTCCACTAGGATAATGTGGTCGTAGATTAGAAGGGCATTGCTAATTCTTTTTATCACAAAATTTTGGCTACCAGGCTACTACCCCAAATTTACAAGTGGGTTGGCATGGGTCCTTGAGGTTGAGATCAACGTGCATAATGGGCTGCCAGTGGATTTGGATATATGTCGGATGGCAGGAGTAGGTGGCCAGTATATATGCTGTGATGCGATCCGTAGGTACCTTGGGTTGGGGGGGACCGCTGATGTGCGACGCTCAAATGGTGATGAAAGACGCCCCTGTGGAGTTCTTGATCCGTGGCAACACGTTGCCGTGAATGACGTTCATATGAATGGACACAGAAATGCAGTGTTGACTTCAATGACAGGTCTGTTCCGATGCTCAGTGCTGATAAAGGTTTCTTACGGAGATGACAGGACATGGTCGCCATCCTAAATGAAAACTATGATTCGATCTTGTCACCACAACATCCTGTGCTGTATACCCACCAACGCTGTTCTCTGCGGCAACAAAGATGTCAGTGCTCTCGTACCGCCTTCCGTCACTAACCCTCCATCTGGCCGTGTCGTGTGATGGTCAAGCGTTCGAAGATCATATATCACACATTCTTCCAAATGGGTCTTGAAGGAAAATTTAATACGCCGGGTACAAGATATAACTGCCAAGGGAACCCAAGACCGAATTTACCTCTCTCCTCGACTCTCAATCTTTGTTCGCTGTCCAGCTATCATTTTACCTCTGAAGTGACCATTGCATTGCTAACATCGCAGTCCTCACCTTTTCGAGTGAGGTATGTTATTTCGTTTTCCACATCATATTGATCGGCTCACGATATTGGGCTTGTTGGGCTCTTCAGTGAGTTCAGAGTTCTTTTGATCACCAGGATTCGGCTTGGATACCTTTGTCGGTGATCGTTGATTTCCCATCGATTGTCACTTTTCTGAGGCCAGAAGAGGGTGCATACCTTATATAGAGGAAGGGTGATGTCGCACTTCCTTCTGTCAGATGCAGCATGGACTGATGTGTCTCAGAGTATGACAACTTGATGGTGTACCTATCACAGTGGACTATCTGTCAAGTTCAACATTCCTGCATTGCAGGAAGTAAAATCAGGGATGATAAGTGACTGTCATACCAGATTGTCTGCACGGTTCTCTTAGTCCATATGAGGGTATTGCTGTACGGTCTTTGTTGCGCTTCACTGTGGCGGCTTGGGAGAATGGCCGCGATTAACGGTCAAGATCGTGGCTACGTCATACTGACCCTTCCAAGGGTTCTCTCCTGCCTGGTGCCGGTGAACCCCGTGGATATTGCTGGCATCAGGCTACTGTTGGAAATTGGAATCCGAACATTCGCACCTTGCTTACATAATCACATAGTATTTTCCGAGCACCAGGTCCATAGTTAGTTACACCTCCGCTGCCAGTTTCCCCACCACTGAGTCATTGATTCGAGTATTCTACAATTTGGATGACACCCCTACTGCTCGAGACCCTACCGCGTACTTCATCTAATTGGCGTGGCCGCGACATGCTTATCCCGCCGGCAGCGATACTAGTATCCAAGACGGACCCCGAGAACGCCTGATGCCTTCCGACTTGTTCGAAGTTCGAACACATTTCCCATTCCCCGTTACTCCTCTACACTATCCCGCTCCCGCTGGTCACTTCCAGCCGTTTTTCTTTTGAGCGGAAAAGCGACATACAAACGCCACATATCAATGTAATTCCTCGATGCCTCTACCACCTCTCTTGGATCGCCCCCCCGCATGTCTCAATCATCTCTATTCAGAGAGAATCGATGACTTGACGGCACAGTCAACCGTTATCCAAGAACAAGACGTGGTCACGCGAGAAACCGACATATTCATTTGTGGGGCCTTCGATGACGGGGTTGCTCACTTAACAACGGCTTCCAGCTCGTTTCACACTTGGATCTGTTTCTGCGACCTCAGAAACGAGAGAGGATCAGGGGTCGGGGTCTCGCTCCCCTTCTCACAAAAGTCCTCTTCGACAGTAATCCAGTTAGTCAAGCGCAGGCTATCCCGCTACGTTTCTATGGTAGAAGAGGGTGGCCGTGATGCGCTTTAGGTCAGAGCAGAAAATGATCAATTCCGGCGAAGAGGACGAGACTCACGTGGAGAGGGACTCGACAAAGGGTGATCCTGTTTAAAACTCTAATGGCGGGCGATGATGCAGAGGTGTAGTGTGCAGACATGTGGTGGTACGGGGAAGGGCAGAGATGAGGCGGGATGTTTCGAGACATTGGGAATCTGGAGGGGCCTTCCCGGAACTGAAGCAGTCACGCGTCAGACTTGCAACCCAGACTACCTTACGATGTCCTCCTTGTTCCAGTATCCTTCCGACCCTCGGACTGGACCCAGAGATGTGTAAATACTATGTATCCACAGGTTACAATATAACCTTTATTGTTTTGATGAGTCAAACACTGTTAGCCCACGCAATGACACTTTTTTGATGATCAAATCCATCACGATTCCGATCACCGTTGGCAGAAGCAACCGTGATTCTCCACATCACTTAGTACTGGGATCCCCCACTAAGACAATGTAGTCATAAATTCCTCGGTATTAGTGGCATGGCACCCCTGATTCCCGTCATCACCAAATTCTTAGTTACCGGGCGGCGGGCCATTGCTCTAAATTACGAGCAGGTTGACGTGCAGCATCAACTCAGAGGAATTTTACAATGAACTAATTGCTCGGTCCTTCAAGTCGAGATAAGCATAAATAATAGGTTGCAATTGGATACTACGTAAGTAGCTTCCTTACACTTGGCGGAGGCGTGGCAGGAGCGCTGACATGGTCGATGAGGCCTGGGGCTCAATGCTCAAAGGAGCGACAAAAGTCATCCCTCCAGCATTTTTGATCCATAGTGGCACCATAAAATGAACGGATGGCAGAAATGCGGCATTGACCTCAGATAGTTCTGGTACCACAGCTTCCAGGCCCCTTACTTCCCCCTGGAGGTTATATTAAGGACCTGACCTAATCTTAAATGGAACCTATAGGTGGTACCAGTCATTTGACCGCAAACGTCCTGTGTTGTACATAACAAAATTTTTCTCTGCATAGCAATGAACACACCCTCGTACCACCTTCCGTCACCCCCCTTCATCCTGATCGCGCATTTGTCGAACATTGCAATATCGTGCATCACTTGTTATTTAAAAGAGACTCCAGGCAAATATTTAACACACCGGACAGAAGATATGAATGCCAAGGGAACCCAAGGCCGAATCACTGGCAGCCCCTCTGATCAACTCCCAGTATTTCCTTCCGGTTAAACTGCCGTGCATTGCTGTTTGAAAGCCTGTTTCTCTTGTATGTCCATCGATGTCCACCGACTTACAGTCTGCTTTGGAGCTTCTCCAGATAAATAACTATGCATCCCGTACGGCCATTCATTCCTTCACCCAACAGTCAATCTTATCAACAATTTCAGTTATTATTGTCACTGCTGTCGTATATGACTATAGTGAGTGATGCTGATGCGCACGCTACCTTTGCATTTTGAATTGACCGTTGTAATCCTACTACTGAAGTCCTCACCCTTTCGAAAGAGGTACATCATTTCACTCTCCACGCCGTGTTTGTCGCCTGACAATGTTCGAAGATTGGGTATATTTGGGTATTGAAGTCACAATTATCCAATGGACACCAGGCCCCTGACGGTACCACAGTGCAGCCCCTGGACTTGGGTCTCCACAATTTTTATTCTGGTGCGTATAGAGGCTCAGGGGACTCTCTATTGCAGGTGTACCGAATTGACAGTTCTGTAGGTCCGTTATCTCGGTCTTTGTTGTTCTATGTAGGTTGATTGTTGCTATGGTGCATAGCCGATTACACAGCTAACAGTTAATCTGTACTCAAGTCTTGTTGGCCTCTGTATGTCCGGAATTAAATTGGACGTTAGTCGAGCTGATCCGATACATCACAGATGGTAGTATCCTTGTCCCTGGCCCGGTCAAAGTCAGTTTTTTGCTTCACACTTTATCTATCATTAACGGTCATCTTCTGGTAGATGTATGCATTTAAATCCCGACTGAAAACTGTACTGATAACAGTTCCATAGATGTAAGTGGATTGATTTACTGCCTGCCAGACTGTCAATATGAGATATGGATGTTCCAAAGGTACTATAATATCTCTGGTCTCCGTGTGGGAGTTCCAAATATTTCTCAATGTTGCCGATGGTGGGTCACTCTACCCCCTGATTCCTTTCCCTGGACCGTGATTTCAATTGCAGTCGTAATGATCCTGCGGGTGTATGCAATGTGGAATCGATCCAAATGGATTCTTTATGTCCTCCTGTCGATCCATGTGCCACAGGTTATTTTTTCCTTTGTTTTTGCAGGCATCTATGACAATCCCAACACAAACCTCTCAGGTATGTCTCAAGTTGAATTGCATGTACCACGGGAATCTCACGCGGGTGGCATTTATCTCCCGGCCCTCGTCGCCCCATTCTCCAGTTACAGTAGTTCAACTACTTGATTTCTCATTTTGCAATTTCTCATTCAGCAACATTGCAGCCAAGTTTAATATATATGCTCAAATACCGCGGTTTATTCTCAGTGCTATGCTCTTGGTTCTCGCTATCATCCAAACCTTGGAGCAGTCGATTGAGATGTACAGAGTGACCAAGCAGTGGCAACCTAATCGGTACATGCAACAACTTTTGAGAGATGGAATTCTTTACTTCCTTGTGTACGTCTCCCTTTTCCACATTCCTTCCTTCATCGCCATCACATTCCCATCCATCTTATTCTCAACTCGGAGTAATTTCCCAAACACTAACCCCTCATTTGTTCTCTTTCGAACTGCTAGCAGCGTCCTTTTCAATATTAATGCTATAGTCCAATACGCGTCTACACTACGCAGCACGTTTTTGCTGTTCCTGAACATGATTTCTTACATAGCTATATGCCCAATACTGCCTCGGTTCATCATCGGTGTGCGAGAGGTGTATGCACATGACCTCCGTCGTCGTTCACAGGGGATTGACACCGGATTCGGTGTATTATCTTCAACCATTGACAGCGAAGACGTCGCCATGTCTACGACTACATTCACTGATGTCGCCCCGGGGCAGGGTCAGGGCGTGGAGTGGGACGCAAACGAATCAGAGGGGATCCTACTCGGAGCGTTGGGAGATGATATGTGTCAGGTTTGAACGAGGTATTTGGGTTTAAATCGGGGATTCAGCACTAGCACTGATGCAATGGTGGATAATAGGGAAAGACAGTACTTCGAACGGTGACTCGGATATCTATTTCACCTATCCACATGCCATGTATCATGTTTCTCCCAACTCTGCACAATGTAGGCTTTGTCTCGAGGGGAGCTTCTCCTCTGTACATTCAATTTGTTCTGTGCTGTAAACGTTTTCGAGATATACGCAGGGATTTTGTAGAAACCAGCACGTTGCGCATCCCCCTCGAGGGCTCCAACAGCGTATACGATACAATCAAAGGCTCACAACGCTTAGAAACTATGAGCGACCGTCACGACCGCATGTCGCGTCGGCATGAGCTGGGGCATTCGAGGCTGTCCCTCTTCCCGCCACATGCGGCATCAATCCACGGGTCCATGCACTCGGACCATGTCTCCTTCATTCGTCGCACTCTCGGCTTCAGTAATATCCAAGCTCAGAAAGCGGGCGCGCACATTGGCTCGCAACCCAAGCTGAATTGTGACATCAATGAAGGACTGGGTGGGGATGTGGATGCGTGCGGTACCTCTTACTTCTCAGACAAGGTAGAGTTTGTTCCTAAATGCACAACAAAGAAAGTAAGATGTCCCCGAGGTCGAAATCCAAGCCGGATTCGGACGTCCTTGCACAAGGTGATGCGGCGACAGGAAACGCAGCGACTACACCAATCTCATACCTACCCCTTCATCCGGGAGAACGCCGAAGAAATCAAGGAGAAACCAGTTGACCTGAATGGGGAAGGCACACCACCTATTAGTAGTCAAGGAGCTAGTTGTGAGATATTATTTGAGGGTAGGCTACATCATTGTGCTGAAGGTCACATACCTAGCCTTGGGAATGAAAGAGGCGGCCCTATATGTCGGTGACGAGGAAGTTCTCAGCGTTTGTTAGGGATTGGAGAGGAGGTTCGTTTGGCAGAGGTCTTTGGCTGCTTGCGAGAGATGATCACCGTCAGCTGGTCAGGAAAAAAATTCAATTGCGTGTCCAAGGCAGCGGAGAACTGAGCAGACCAAACAAACCATCCCCATCTTGTTGTTGTTATTCCGCAGCTGTGTTCGAGGTGTTGACAATGATTACTCGATGTCAATGCGAGTAAAAGATTCTGGACGACGGCGATTTCGAAGGGAAGAGCAACATGGAGATTGCCGAAACGCACCGTGTTTGTACCATGTGGGCAAGTTGTTTCATTTCATTGTTTGATTCAATCAATTTTCAGGAACAAACAATATAATCATCCTAGCCACCTGTAGGTACTCGAGTCTCCAATGCTTCGGCTGGCAGGTGACCAAGTCCCGGAAACATACATTAATGCTGCGTTTTCATTCCTTCACCGGTCTGTTGCGCCTGTCGTCTTTGCGCGCAATGACCGATTTCTGACAGTCAATGGTTCTCACCCCATGGCGTTGCTAGGCTGACGGTGATTCTGTCAAATCAGACGAATATGTTCTTCTTTTCCTTTTTAGTACACCTATATCATCCTCCTCCATCATATTCGGAAAGCGCTCTTTACCCGCTCGTGAAGTCCACCAACAAGACAATCAAAGCTAGCCAGAGGCAATGTACTCAGTACCTTCGGCTGAGTACGGGCATAGAACAAACGTTGATGGGGGTCGGTGTTGAAATGATAGTCAAGAGATGCCCTTCTGGCATTTTCGATCCGAAATTGCGTGTTGAGATAAATAAATGGTAGAAATGCGGCCGCACCTAAAGATAGTTATCAGCTGTTCGTTGGACGCTGCAGAATCGTACGTCACTCGTTCTAAAAAGAGTCTTGAAACAGACATCTAATACGCCAGGTGGAAGATATAACCGCTGGCAGAGAAACCAAGACTGAACCGCTGACACTCTCCCTCTTCTCGACTCTCAATATTTGTTCGCTTTCGAGTCGTCACGGTTATACACCGACATTTTTCTCGTACCCACCATGTCCTTCGACCTGGAGTCTGCTGTGCAGCTTATCCAGCTGAATAACTATGTTTCCCGTACAGTTGTTCCTTCCTTGGCTCAACATTTCATCTGATGGACCATGGCAGTCGTTGTTGTCACTGCCGTTGTATATGATTATCGTGAGTGCCGCCTATGCACATACTATCTTTGCGGTCAGAAGTGACCATTGCAATCCTCGCACCGCAGTCCTCACCTTTTCGAGAGAGGTATGTTATTTCGCTCTCCGTATCTTACTTGTTGACTGACAATATTCGAAGGTAGACTATGTTTGGGCAAGGAAGCAACAATCATCGAGCAATCACTCGGCCCCTGATAGTTCCACAGCGCCGACCCTGGTCTTGGGTTTCTACAGCCTTCGTTTTGGTGTGTATAAAAGCTCGGGGGACACTCTACCGCAGGTGTTTGAATTGACGGTGCTGTAGGTCCGCTATCTCGGGCTTTGTTTCACCATGTGGGCCTATTGTTATGATGCAGAGCAAATCATACAGCTGACGAATAATCCATGCTCAAGTATTAATGCCCTCGGTATGTTGAGCATTAGATCGGATGTTAATTAAGCTGATCAGATATATTTGCAGGTGGTAGTACCTTTGTGCCTGGCCCAGTCATAGTCAGTTTTTTTGCTTTGCATGTTGTCTGTTACTAATGATCATCTTCTGGTAGACGTATGTATCTAACATCCGACCGAGAACTGTATTAATCACAGTTCCATAGGTGTAAGTGGATCGATTTACTACCTGCGTGATATGAGTATGAGACGTGGATATTCCGAAGGTACTGTGATATTTGTGATATCTTCATGTACATCTGCAATATTTTATAATGCTGCGGATTGTGAGTTACTCTACCATCTGATTCCTTTCCCTGGACTATCAATTCAATTACAGATGTAATGATTCTACGGGTGTATGCAATGTGGAATCGATCCAAAAGCATCCTTTGGATCCTCCTATTCATTTACATTCCACAGGTCATTGCTTCCTTTGTTATTGTAGGTATTATCTATGATGATCCCAATACAAGCTATTCAGGTATGTTGCGATACAAGGTGTTTGCATCACTACAATCTCACAGAGGTGGCTCTTATCTCATGCCATGCGGTTCTCAAGTCACAATCGTGCAAATCATCGACTTCTCATTTTGCAATTTCTCAACGAGCAAAATTTCAGCCAAAGCTTATATGTATAGCAAAATCCCGCGATTTGGTCTTGGCGCTGCAATGTTGGTTCTCGCTGTCATCCAAACCTTGAAGGAGTCGGTTGTGATGTATAAAGCGACCAAGCAATGGCAGCCTAATCGGTACATGCGACAACTCGTGAGAGACGGAATTTTCTATTTCTTTGTGTATGTTTTACTTTTCTGCTTTCACTTTTCGTCACTATCATGTTCTCCCATCCATCTTACTCTCAAATACTGGCCCCAAAACTAACCACCTAGTTGTTTTCTTCTGAACCGGTAGGAACATGTTTGTCGATATCACTGCGCTGGTCCTAGGCAGCCCTACAATGAACGGCACTTTGCTGCTCCTGCTGACTGGGTTTGGTTACATAACCCTGTGCCCCATGATGCCTCGGTTCATCATCAGCGTGCGAGAGCTGTATGACCGTGACCTCCAAGGTCGCTGGCAGGGGAATGACACCGGATTCGGAGTGTTGTCGCAACCAGTCGTCAATGTAAATGCAGCCGTGTCCGCGATTGCATTCGCGGATGTCCCAACGCAGCAGTGTCAGGGGGACGCGAACGAATCGGAGGCGATTCGACTCGAATCATTGGGAGATAATATGCATCAGGTTTGAACGAGGATTTTGGGTAGACACCAGGGGTGAAGACTAGCACTGGGGTGTTAGTGAAAGAGTACGGTGTACTTCGAACTGTGACTCAGCGTGTTAATTTTACCCATGCGTATGCCTCGTATGCTGAACTCAATGTATTACCCTTCTCTCGGCACTCCATTTCTCGAGGGAGCTCTTCCTCTGTACGTGCGATTTGGTCTGTTATGCAAGGATTCTCAGGACTTTGGTACTAATGCAGCGCTTTTGTAGAAACTAGCACGTTCACATTCATCGGATACTTACTACCGCGTATACGATGGAACCAAAGGCTACTATCGCCAAGAAAATGGGTTAGCATCACGACTGCACGTCATGGAAAGCATGAGTTCTGGGATTCAACGGTTGCCTTGTTCCCATCACGTACAGCATCAATCCATGGGTCCATGTACTCGAAACATGTCTCACTCATTCGTCGTACTCTCCGTAAAGTCGGGTTTGGACGCAGGGTCGTAATGAAGCCGGCGGGGTTGCAATATCTCGACAACTTCCACAGTCAAGCGGGCGTCACATTGGCTCACAACCTGAGCTAGACTGTAACACCGACGAAGGAGCGCTGGCTGTGGATGCGGATGAGATGTTCCTACTTCTCCTGCAGGGTAAAGTGTGCTACCAGGTGCACGCACCAAGAAAGAAAGGCCTACCTCGAGATCAAATACCAGTGCCCAATTCGGACGTCCTTGCGCATGGTAGTCACGGTCATGGCGATTGGCGACGCAGTACTTCATACCAATCTTGTAGGGATGTCTATCCGCCCCCCCATTCAGGAGAACGCTGAAGAAGATGCGACCGCTTCGTCAATTCCCGTGATGAAATGATACATTATGGGTGATCTTCAGCAGACGCTGTCTGATCCAGCTGATTGATAAACTTGCACTCACAAACGCGAACGTACTCGGCTGACCATCTGCCAGCTTTCGAACAGTACGTCGACCAGTCAATTGCTGCAAGCCCCACCGTGTTTGTTTGCAAGTGAGCGAAAAGTCTACCTTGCGGTTGTTACCCTGGTGTTCAGCGTCCCGCGTAGCTGTCGTCCTCTTGACCTTCGTATAATTTTCACATAAGGATCATCTCCATTCTCGTTCGTACCTCGTCTTCTTCGTTGATCACACTGCTGGGATATGTGATTAACGTCCCGAATGCCAACACCTGGTGTCGAGTATTTTGGAACTTTCTGTGTCGTTTGGAGTTGTATTGTATTTTTCTGCGTCAGCTAGCTCGTACATGGACCTGGGATACAGCACGCCGAAAACAAACGTGTTGAAAACGCGTGACGACAGGTTGACCAGCAGTCTAGGCGCGTACTGTGGGCATAGTAACACTGTTGCCTGTGGTATTTATCAGAAATTAGGACGGTGGAGTAGGGCCCCTAGCAGAGGGTCGAGTGAGAGTGAGTAGCGATGTACTGGCTGCTGCAGCCAATAGGTAGGAGCAGAATCAGAGTAGCTAGAGCATGTTATGTCGTGGAGTCATGGGCCAGCACTAGAGCGTAGTCTCGAGCCAGTCGTCCTTCGGCCGACTCCAACGGGCCGCGTTAATTGTTTGGACATATGTCATTCGTGTACCCACCTTTGGTTTCTGGGGCCGAGCTGAGCGGATCTCTCTTCAGATGAGTTGGAGATCATGGTTCCTTAGCGTTGGACTCGTGTGATTTCCCCCTTGCATATAGGTGGGTCAACACAAGGGAAAATCGGTGGAACATACAAATGAGGAACAAATGGACGTAAATAAATGCAAACGATACACCACCTATCGGAAATCGAAGAGCGAGTTTCAGATATTTTATCTGAGGGTAGGATACGCCATTGTACTGAAGATGAATGCATAGCCTTGCGAATGAAAGTGGGTATGTTCATCAATCCCAAATCGTACCGAACTTGACAAGGGTGATGATGAGCAGCGAGTCCGTCGTAGATGGATTTTATCCATGCTTGACCCCAGCCGTTTGGGCACCACGGCCGTATATGTGGGTGACGAGGAAGTTCTTGGCGTTTGTTGGAAAGTGGAGAGGAGCCACATTTGGCTGAGGTCTTTGGCTGCTTGCGAGATATCATCGCTGTAAACTGGCCAAGGGCAAATTTCAGTTGCGTGTTCAAGAAGGGGAGAAGCGGACAGACCGAACGAATCTTCCCAATCACTGTAGGTGGTCCCTGCTATTCAGCGGCTGGGGTTTGAGGCGGTGCTCACCTGATGGGCCAATGGGACTAAGACGAAGTCAATCGGTTCGGCAGTGGACACATGGGAAAGGAGACGACGGTGTTGCATTGGTTGAGATTCACGCCAACTTTCATATCTGGTACGGTGCAAGGAAGGGGCCGCATCGGAGCCCCACAGCGAGACTAATCCCATCGTTCCCTTGACGAGGCAGAACTGTAGCGCTAGCGCTGACTGCGAGAGCAAATATGATGATCAGAGAGCTGGGACAGAAGGTGAACGAGCTATCAGTGCTGACGAAACGAGTCCTCTGGGTATGGGATCATACAGAAATGGTGACACTCACGAACGGACACAGGATACTAGGTGAGGTGACGACGCGCCGACTAGAACCTCAAAGAACGAAGAAAAACCAACCACGAGCCGAGCTAAATAGAACGTATCATTCCTGCGACTTCAGTCAGGTACTCTGAGTATGTTCCCAATGCACAACGCGAAAAAGAAACGGTACAACTCATCGTTGGTAAAACACACGGAATGGAATTTGTTTATGCTAACTACGCTTACATAATGAGCACAAGCTTGATGTGACGTGATCGCGGGATCAATGCTCTGGGTTAAAGTTTACAAGTTGCTGGAGCGTCTCCAACTCAGACAACCTCGTTTGTCGCCGCCCACGACGTGCTGGTCCCGCCGACGGCGACGAGGACGCTTCACTCGTTCGAACACAGTATCCATCTCTCGTTACCCATTTCCGCTGACCACTTTTACCCGTCTTCCTGTTGAGCATGAAGGTGACATTTCCAACGCCATGTCCACGCCTCTCCTCGCCGATGCTTCCATCCGTGTTTCCACCTTTCATTATGCAAATGGAACTCGCCCATTTGTCCACCCCTCGCAGAATCCGTCCCTTTCCAAATCGCTAGCGTGGACAGGTTCATCACCGTCTCCCCTGGATCGCCTCCTGGGTCTCGAGTACAGTATCTCCATTCCGGGAGAATCGATGGCTCGACGTACAGTCGACCACCACCCAGGAACAAGAGGTGCTCACGTGCTAAATCGATAGATTCATTTGTGGGACCTTCGATGACGGGTTTACTCCCTTCGCAACCGCCTTCAGCTCCCTTCACACCCGGGTCAGGTGGTAACATACTGCTTACGCGACATGTGCAAGGAGATGAGAAAGCGACATCCCCAACGCCATGTCCGCCACTTTCCTCGCCAATGCTTCCACCCCCGTTTCCTCCCATCTTTGCAGAACCCCATCGTCGCCGCAGTTCGTGTTGTCGGAGCAGGTGCATAGGGCTACGGTAGAGGTTGTTCGTGTTCCCTCAGTCTGCTTTGCAGACACCGATAATTAGAGGGTAGTTAGAGTGAAGCAGACGGGTGAGTAGGTCTCCTCGCCCCCCACCAATTTCCTAACTCTTCCTTACTCTCACGCAGGTTGATTTTCAGTGTTGCCCTGATTATAACCTGTTCATTCCACCGTGACATGCGACTGTATGCGCAACGACAGATCACTCTTTCTGGCACTATGTGGAATCTATACATTTGCACCGCGTCGATACTCACCTCTCTGTCTGTCGTAACATCCCGTTGTGGAGTATGGCTGTTCTGAACGCGGCCTAAATGACAACCATAAAACGTACATATTAATGCTTTGTGTTCTGAACTAAACGGTATGTGTACGGACGATCCGGCTGTTTCGAAGGGAAGAAGAAACATGGACGTCGTCGTAACGCAGTGTCTCTTCCATTGGTGCGCTTGTTTGATCCCATTTTTTGGTTCAATCATTTTTTCTGGAATTGCACACAGCAGGGCTGAAAGGATCCTGGGTACTTCCCAGTCTCCGATGCTTTGGCTGCCAAGTGACCATATCCTAGAAACATCCAGTAATCCCGCGCTTCGTTCCTTCACCGGTCTGTTGTACCTCTCCTTTGCGTGCAATGATCAACTTCTGACGGTCAATGACCAGACTTCTGACTTTACGTGGCCTTCATTCCGTGTCGTTGGTAGATCCAGTAGCGATTCCGTGCTTCACTTCGTCCGCGGTCGCTAAATTGTACGAATACGTTCTTTAGTAGACCTTTCTCATCCTCCATCATATTTGGAAAAGCGGTCTATTCTCAGCCCTGATGTTCACCAACAAGACAATCAAAGACGGCCAGAGGTGAACTGGTAAGAAAAAACAAAAAGGTAATGGGAATACATAATCCGAATGGAAACTACAGGCTGATGTAGACTGGCCAATTCCCCTGGGAAAGCGTCAGGAGAATAAAACAAAAGTGGGCGCGATAAAGACATGGGTCGATATATGTGTTGTACATAGGGGAAGAAAGAAATTAGTAAAGAAGGGCAACGCTCCACGGAATTGGCCGTATGTGATGGCACGATCATATATGAACTAGTGATGCCCCGATTTGGGGGGTACAGACGTCGAAAGAAATGTGTGGGTGCTCGAAGGCGAGTTAATGTGCTGGGATTAGCGGAACATGGGCGGAGACGAAGCTTACGAGGGACAAGGTTTGTTGATCATTGTCTACCATAGACACTTCTTAGGAGCTACCTTGGCTGCTCACCTTGGCTGCTCCAGTCAGGAGGTCCGCCACCACTAGCACTACCAAACTGATCCGGAGTATTCAGAAAGGTCGCATCTAGCTAGTTGAAAAATGGTGTAATACATTGGGGTCCCGAGCAACGGGCTCAGCTGCCATCTGGCATGGAGTGGTCACTTGAGTCATAACGGAAGAAAGGAAGAGCGTACTGGAAGAGCGAGTGAAAATTGGACGAGAAAGGCCAAGGGGAGGGCTAGGAAGTACTTAGTGGCGATCATGATGTAGCTGGGGAGCTGTTGGCGCAGGGAACCGGTGCGGCAAATGACATGCTTTTATATCCTGATGACGAGAACATGAAAAACGATCCGTCGCCGGGCTATTCAGGAACCAGGTCCACCGCGCACTTTTTTTTGGCACTTGAGGATACAGGCATGAGCTGGCATGCGCACGTCGGCTTTAAAGCACCACCAATCTTGGATCCCATGCCAGGTCACGTCTTCTCGATCGGGCTGTGCCGGCGGCCCAACGTATGCTCCTTTATTTCTCCAGAAATAATCAATGCTCCGTGCAGCTCTACAAGTGATGCGTTGCATGAAATGGCAGTTTTACCGCATCGAAACTCACTGAACAGTTCGCACTAGTACTGGTAAAAGCAGGCTGTGTTATCAAGCGGCACGCCCACAGTTAATACTCGGGATGAACGAACCGTCTGGTACGCTTGACGTTTGAGGCCTTTGTCAAATTGCCGGTCATGAAATGCCCTCGCTAACTCCACTTGTCACCGAGTGACACATCTACATCTCTGTTAACCAGCAACATGCAGTTTCGAGCCTTTTCTCAGGACCGTCGATTTCCCGTCTACTGCCATTTCATTGATGGAGGAAGAACATGCACAAGGAAAACTGTGTTGTCTCAGTTCCTTGCGATGTGTATGGACTTAGTCTAGTGACCAGCCCGTCTATGAGGCAATCCGTCGATAGACTCGACGGATTGCCTCACAGACGGGCTGGTCACCGGACTAGTATGGACTG
>JBBPNR010000906.1:0-15335 GCA_038091015.1 Boletus vermiculosoides
CACATTGCATATCGTGTACTTCTCCTTATCAAGGAACAAGCTCCAAGGCACAGCTAGTGGTGGAAAACACTGCTGGTGGCTCATGCGAGGAGGATTCGGACTCAACGTGGCACGTACCACTCAGTTGAGCTCCATGATGTCTGATAATTTTAGCACTTAGCAGTCATGCATTTGTGGAGAGAAAAGCTCGTAGAAGTGCAGTATCCCCCTGGCTCCATGAGAAGCACTCCGAGGCTCACCGCCTCGCACAATAGTCTCGCGATCGTCTGCTACGTGCCAGGACGGCACTGATCTGATGTGGTCAATCTCACAGCGCATACACCGGCGCTTGTATTTCGCCGTTTGTATCCTTGTGCAATGGTGGCAGACTAGGGTCCACCGTGCTCGCCGCATTGGTGTCGGAGTAAGTCAGGGATTATGCGAAGGCTATGTGAACGAAAGAGACGAAGGTTCCAGTGACTGCTTTATTCATTAGTGGGCGTTTCGATCTCGGTGGAACATATCTGCAGTTATGACTACATTCTAGTCTGTTAGATAATAAATCCCAGGTCTTTCAAACGGAATAATATTATGATCCCGCGTACGCGTTGCACGTGCCACCTTTTCTGCCTGCATGCCCTTCAGTTTTGGTTGCGCGGTAACGCGACCCAAACGAACGAACATGTCAATGTATTCGGATTTATAATTTATTCCCTCTTGTGCGTGGGGCCGGCCCTCTGCATCAGTCACCGGTATCGCAGTGGATAAAACCTTGCATCATCATGTCCGTAATCTTCGCAACAATGCGCAGACACATGGGTGCTCAGTGTCATGTCTGCACTGCACGTGTGCATGCTTCGAACGAGCGCGCGGTTGTTCAGCTTCCATTCAGGTGGAATGCAATACATTGGCGATTTGAGAGGCGCAATGCATCGGTGCCTAGTAACCGCCTACTTGTGTCCGACCACAGCTTGCCAATTTAAAGATACAGCAAGGTTGTAAATGACTGCAACATCTCAAATCGTTTTCTGACAAGAAATTTTGATCTCCTCTATTTTAAGGCTAGCTGTAGCCTAGTGCTGCGCTGACGCAATGTGTTCTTGGGTTGGTGCCTTTAAATTGGGCACTGCGGAGTCCACGTTGCCCGAGCTAACACCATTCAAGAGACCTTCGATTCGAAGCAGCCAACTTTGGCGTCCCCATCACCGACAGATACTCATATCTGTTCTCACCCTTTTTCAATGTTTATTACACCCATATGTTCACTGTTCGGAACGTTGCATCGCTTCTGAAGCGAGATGTTCGGAGTTTGAATCTGAAACTCGCGGGACGGGCTGGTTTCGCCCCCCCCCAAGTGCTACTGTCTGCTCAAGCTTTAATACATTCTTTTTTCTCTCTCCCTACACCGCGCCTACCATTGAATTGGCAGTTTTAGTCGGAGATGCATATCCAGCCGAAAAATTCCGAACCGCTACAACATTCTGTATTGTTGAAATTGCACCGAAAGGTTGCGAAGGCGTTTTCCCAACAATGCCACGTCAAACATACCTCCCAGGCGCTCTCGCTCAAACAAGCTCCGACGACACTGAGTACACACTAGCTATACACATAAATCGGTCGACGGCTCGTGAGCTGTTTCATTACAGTCTCAGCACAGATCCGAGGTCACAAACTCACTATCATGGTGAATGGTGGTTCGAGGGCTATCTACCGGCATCAGTCCCTGTTATAGTACTACACCTCCTGGTCACAGCGGTAACGAACACCTTGCACACGACGCGGAAGCTTCCTTGTTAGATCCCACCACCACCTACCATAGTCTCGTCCCCACCAAACGGGTAACAAGGTCAGAATGCCGACCAAAATCGCATCAGCACCAACCACGCCCAAGGTAGCACGATCACTCGACCCGAAAATGATGTAGCATAATGCCAACAGGAAGAAAATCATCCTGCAGTTTTGTAAGATGAGTGAGTTCATGCAGGATTATCGCCAACACATACGCCCAGATTAATAATGCGAATGGGAGGCTGTACATAATTCCGAGAGCCTTGAATCCTCCCCACCGGGTCATGGTATTCATGAATAATGCCTGGACGTTTGTCAGTCTGTGATAATGAACGTAATGTGAAACAACACACAGCACCACCAGCCGAGTCCTCCTGAGCGCGCCTCTGTCTCGCAAGCAGTACAGATGAGAGTAAAGAACCGACGACACTCAGCAGAGACATATAGATTCCAACCGTGGCGACCGATTGTGAACCCACGTCCCCTTTATCGACCCCTGGGATGGATAAAAAGCTGACGTCGACAGCCAACATTACAGTGGACTGCGGAGGTTCCAATGTCAGCTGCTGGCACAGTGTGTCCACCGAACGTGTTTATCTAATGATCTACTCACATAGATTGTGAATCCACTCCATTCATTGCTGAGCTTGCTCGAGAAAGATTCCCAACGCGCATAGTTAATGAGCTTGTCGACCCAGATGCCCTTGAGCTCCTTGATGTGGGCGGATGGTGTAAAGAAGAGGAAGATATCCAATAGCGCGAACATGAGAATGTTCTCATCTCCATCTTCGCCTCCGGTATAGACGGATAGGTCAGCTTCTAATCTTGCCCCCGGTTGCCCATAGAAATTGTAAAACCTCGCGCGAGCTGAAGCTCCAATCAATCATGGGTGAACGAGGAAGCAGAGATTACGAACCAAAAGTGCCCAGCACTCGGGCTAGGAAGAGGTTGAGCGACAGAAACGATAGGCCTGGGGCTGTAAACTTACCTATAATCCACAAGGCATACTCGTCAATTACACCGACCCTTGCTGGTAAATCTAGCGTAAGCCATGCATTCAACCGGTGTGAGCAGAGAGGAGGTTACTCTGAAGATATGGTGCGAGAGTCAGTAATTTTGCGAGCTGAGTCTCATCAAGCGTCGACAGTGGTGCCTGAGACGTGCTACAATCTAGCGAGCTCTTTGAGTGACCCTTTCCTGCACTGAGGAATGATGAAAACAACCTGCGCAAGCATGAGCAAGGATCCCACAGAACTCAGTGACATGATCTTGAGACACAGAGCCACAGTTCGGATATTGCTCGCAATGCAACCTGTAAGTATGAGTCCGCGTCCGAGCAGTTCTCTCTCTAATCCACCCACCAATACTGAAACTCAATCTCGTATCCTGAATCGTGTCAGGGAACGAGAAAACTCGATGAAGCTTCCACCCACTGATATGACTGATTGCAGTGACACCCTGTAGATCAACGAATGCGGATAGTTTCGTCGTCTCAAATTCGTCGACCCAGAATACCACACGGGTCTCGTGGTTGACAAAATAGTAGAGCCATTCTCTGTTACTGTCTTCTGCGTCGTTGAGTTGTATTACAAGTTGCGTACGTGTTGCTTGGGAAGGTGGCTCCGAAACCCCCCGATTTTCCTGTTCTCGCAGAAAGTTGGTACATTGATCAATCTCAATCAGATTTTGTTCATTAAGGTCGATGTCTGTGAAGACTTGCTGCAGAGTAACCAATGAAGAGCGCACGAAACGACAGAACTCCGAGGCTCGAACCTTGTGGAGATTGAAGAAATAGCGTGCTCCTTCTGGATGCACAGTTCGTTTCCAACCGGGTGGTGTTTTCCTGTAGGTAAGCCGTTTCATAAGTGGAATTATAATTGCAGTATTCGTGCGCGCACTCTGAGTAGTCAATTTTCCCGGGACCGATGATTTGTTCGTTGGTCTTTTTCTCTCTTCACAGAATAAAGAAACGCAAGGAAGCTTTTCAATGACCGACAAGATTGACTGCGATAAAACACACCCTCATACGTACATAGGCGTGCGTCGTAGATACCTCTGGATTTGCTCTGGTGCGGTTGGTATGAATTTGGGAGGGGTAATAGACGTATCTGGCGCATAGACAAGGCTAGGCATTGGTGGGAACAAATTGTTGGGGGGATCATGAACTCCTAAAGGCAACAAGCCTGGCGAAGAAACTGGGGAAAGGGCGGTAGGAACAATAGAACAGCAGGCACTTCTCCGCGATGGCTCGCACAGCATGCACGGCGACGCAGGCGATGCAGGGGAGTCAGGGCGAAGATGTAAAAATTTCGAGACGACACATGCTCCACGGAGTACCATTGGGAGGAGAATGGCACGAAGAAATCGCAAAATAACTGCGGGGGCGTTGCGAATGCTCTGGATGAGGCGTTGAATCAACATCGTATCGCAGCTCTTGAAGTTGGCAAATTGAACATGCATGCGTGCCATTAGTCAACTTACGTGAACTAGTGACTAACGACTCTCGCCTAACGCATACCTCTTGGGAGAGCCCTGGAGGTATGTGTTACTAGGGAGTATGGGTTGTCCGGGAGGTCAAAAGCCCCGAAAACTGAGTTGGGGAATCCAAAATCCTATGTGTTATGTGTTATACTCAGTACTGGGTATGCGTTATAAGGGAGTAGGCTGAACCGACTGTATAGATTAAGTACTTCACGTGTTCCGAGTTGGAGGTTGTACATAGCCACAGCCACCACATCCTTGGCCACATCGATAAGCACTCACTGGATTCCAACAGAGTATTGACAAAAAAACTACAGAAGCATCACATTCCCGATTTTGAGATCCACTATCATATTGTTCCATGGCACCGCAAACTCGGCCATATGCGACTCCCGGAGCAGATAAGGGTAAGTAAGATCGACTGTCCAGGTTGGACATTGATCCCATCATAGCGCATGGATTCAGATAAACCATCGCCGCCGCAGACGGGGGCGATAATGGACAGTCGGGAACCCAACCCAGCTCAGAAAGCGAGTTCGAGAAAAGGAGACCAATCCGTGGATCGAGTCGAGCCGGTTAGTAATTCAACCATTCATTTTCGAGAAAAACTGTTACTGAATTGTTCCATGGGGCCGCAAACTCAGCCGTATGGGATTCCTGGAGCAGGTAAGTAGGGTTGATTGTCAACGTTGGACATTGATCCTATATCGCACAGGTTCAGCTCAACCGTCGTCGTCAGGGACGAGAGGAAACGATCCGAGAAACGACCAGGCTCAGACTCGGAACCCAAATTCGAGCAAAGGAAACGAGTCGGCAGGTCGAATCAAGCCAGTAAGTATTTCATTCATTCATTTTCGAGCAAAACTTAAATTGACGCCATGTATCTTTTCTAGACAATCTCTGGCCCACGTGGTAATCCACCGAATCCACCGAATCCACCGAAGAAGTAGCAACTCCTTTCACTTCAGTCACTTATTGTCATGCAGGCTTTCAAGGATACCTCCTTAAACTTCACGAAAGGCGCAAGGCGGGAGATGCGCTCGTCTGGTCGTGTATATCCGAGAATCAATCAACTGAACTAATAGCTGTATAAATGATTGATTATCATTGAACAAAACGGATAACGCTGAGCGCGCACCTAGTGCTAGAGGCTACGGGAACGGTCGTATTCGGTCGCCCACAAACGATTTGTTGACATGGTACTGACGGCCGTTGACATCGGAATTGTGCTGGGTTTGCACAAGGGCGCTGACAGGGCCTCTCCAGGAAGAGCTTCAGATCACTGAGCCGGATGAATATAGTCGCCGAAAGGACATGGTGGAAGATTTCAGCGGTACCGCCGCTACCCCGGCGTCAAGAGGTTCAGAAAGAGATGGGAAGGCTTCTGGCAGCGCGACAGGAATTGGGAGGCCGACGTGATGCCGCAAAGTTTGTGAATTCTTTTTCATTCAAGCAAAGCGTGTGGGTTGCGGTCCTGTGGAAATACATAGGCGATCAATTCCGAATCCCGCTGAGGCAGTACCGCACCGCCACATCGATAAGCATGGAATAGCTTGGTGCTTCCAAAAAACTACGTAGTACGGAAACATCACCTTCCCGACTCAGAGATCCACTCACAATCGGAAATATTCTTCCATGGGAAAAAGAAAACAGAGAACTGTGGCAAAGGTTCTGCGCGGTAAGGTTGATTGTTGAGGTTGAACATCAGCCCCATAACGCACGGGTTCAGCTCCACGGACGAAGCAGACAGCAAGGAAGACTTCCAATGACGCGAGGCCGGCCACAGGAGCTGTAGACGGTCACCTGGAGAGAATCAAAGCAGTAAGTATTCCAATCATTCATCTTTGAGAAAACCCCACATGGTCGTTCCGTGTCTTTTCCTAGACAATTTCTGGTCCACGTGGTGCTAATAGTTCAGTGAAGAGTAACAACAATAGAGATGTTATGGACACAATGGCAGACACAACGTCCTGAGGCCACACTGATATGCCTGGACAAGTTGTGCTCTGCAGAAGCATTTGACTTCCCGGTTTGTCGTACTCTTTTGTCGAACGCTGCTTTATGCTTCAGTGCATGTCTCGGAACTTCGTGTGCCAAGAGGAAAAGGATTTATGCACGGTACCTTGCTCAATTGGAAGTACTGAAAAGAAGTTTGTAGTCGCAGGAAAAATCTCGGGCCGCGCTGATAGAAGCATCCACGATGCACTTACAGTCGTGCCTTACTCGGGTTGTGCCAACAAAGAATATAAGTACTTACAGCTGCTCCCCGATCCGTGAAACCTCCTTATAACACAGTGCCGCCTTAA
Source organism: Boletus vermiculosoides (assembly GCA_038091015.1). NCBI lineage: Eukaryota > Fungi > Basidiomycota > Agaricomycetes > Boletales > Boletaceae > Boletus > Boletus vermiculosoides. The sequence goes on from JBBPNR010000906.1 coordinate 6,555, forward strand.
AAGTTCAGGCTATTGGAGTATTGAGAATCCTACTGCAGTCCTACTGCTTGTTGACAGGAGGTTTGTGATCCAAGGTGATAGAATATTCATTGATTCTTGACATTCACCGAACATCTTTAACACATGCACACTAACTGCACACGCGAATGCAACGGAAATTCAACCTTTGCATCACACAAGCCTGGCCGCTTGCTCTCTCCCAGAGTCTCTTCCGTCTCACATGTCCAATACATCTGAAAATCAGGCAGAACCATCGACTTGACAATTTTAGGAAGTGGTCGATAGAGCGCAGGCGGAATAGGGAATAGGGTGGATATCGAAGCGAGGTACGTTTGGTACCTCTCCCATGCCGTCGTGGTTGTACCAATGTCGGCCTCAATACCTGGTTCTTCTGTCGTATCAATGACAGGACCACTGGACCAGGCGTGCGCACGTTCCTAGCGTCATCATTTCCTAGCGCGTCGAACCTTTTTGCTGGTGTTCTCTCAGCAGGAGGAATACCAGATGCAGAAGGCGAAATGCTGTCCCAACGTCAGCGTAGACTGAGCGAGTATCGCCGAAGAATGGAAACACGAGATGTACACCATCGTGAAGAGCGGAGAAACGATGGAAACATATAAGGCGGCTCGTGCGCATAAATCGAGTCCACTGTCCGGTGATACCGCTGGAGAGATACATAAAACCCATATGCACCACCAACAAGTATTCTGAACAATTGAAATGTTCTGAGAACGATGGCGGACAATAGATTCGTCAATGGACGTACTCGCCAAAATATGGTGGGTGACGAGACCACTCCCACAGACCCATCTGTGGACAAGTCGATATGGCCATCATTCACGAGTTCCTGAAGATCATGGCCTAAATTCATGATAACATCTGTCGGAGGGTTCAAAGCCTTCCACAAGCACTACAGAATAGACTGTCAGTCAGGATGTGACTTCAGAAACGCCGACCATGTTGTAGAGATCAGCTGTAGATTCGACCGACCGACTAAACCAAAAGATAATCGCACCCGCTATATCATGACCGCCGAAAGCTGAGCGTTCGAACGATTGCATATTCCCTCACTAAGCTCCCGAGACAGCAGGGGAGTTGAGTATAGTCGAAGGAAGAGATACCGTCTAAACCTGCACGAGAGAGTCAGTTGCGCATGCGACGCGTAATCTCCAAAGGCTACCTACCCATATAATCTGTCCTGTAAAACATTTGCAGATCTGCCAGTGAATGAGTGCCAGTGTGTGACTCAGCAGTTTCCAACACACCTACTATTAATCCAGCAACCTCGGAGAAATTGCCGGAGGCGGGGTCGAGGCGGGCCGGGGGCCGTGGGTAAAAACGGCCGTGTAAGTGCGCCACGCAAAATTGAGTCAAAGCACAATACCGAAAAGCTTCTACATAATCGCCAAGTCTCCATTTGCGATGTTTCCTGTCGTCTTGCGGGGAGCCGTCCGGACTCACACGTTCGCATTGCGGTCGGTGCGCTATCTTTCATCCCAGCCGCCACCCAAGGCAACATCTCCGGAGCGGCCACCGCAGTCCCTGCCAGCAGCGTCAACAACGACTTCCTCTCTCCCCAGTCTTGACTTTGACCCTGCTGAACGCTTAGAGCAGGCAGAAGGGACGGGGCGCACGGGAGCAAAGTCTTCCAAAGACTCGCTTTCTTCCTTAGAGCGACGCCGAAGATATTTAGGAAGAGTCTCTCTCGGCATCTTGGTCATTGCCCTTGGTGTGCAAGTACTCTATCTCGGGCGGGATTGGGAAGCAGAAGGACTTGAAAACAAGAAAATCGTGCGGTTTTGATTAGTTCTATTCCTGGCGTGATCCTAATGTCTTCTTGGCCGGTTTTGACAGAGGATCGAAGATGCACCGTCTGGCAGGTGGGCCCGGACTAAGGCACGATTCACAGACATCTTCGACGTATGTTGCTCTGGATGATATTTTGCGTGGGTCTGTGTTCACGTTTACTTCCAGTACTTCAACAAGCCGGCATGGACAGAGCTACTTCCCCCACCCCTTCCAAGTTCCCACCAAAAACCTTACACCCTTCTTGTGTCGATGGATGATCTATTAGTAACCTCCACTTGGGATGTAAGTTCACAACACCACGATTCCTTGAACAATAACGTAACTTCCTCCACAGAGACAAAAAGGTTGGCGGACAGCCAAACGTCCAGGCGTCGACTATTTCCTTGCATATCTATCTCAGTTTTATGAAATCGTTATATTTACCACGCAACATCACTACGTGTGTTCATTCGCTCCACCACCCGCGAGGGCCACCTCTAACTGCGTGGCTCGTCTAGACTGCCGTTCCCGTAATCGAGAAACTGGATCCTTATAATTTCTTCATCACCTACAAGCTTTTCCGCGAGGCAACGCGCTCCGTGGACGGTAAGGTTGTCAAAGTGAGTTCGCTCGTGTTGTACCCTACTCAAGTCTAAATTTTGTGTTGTTCATACAAGGACCTTTCCTACCTCAACCGCGACCTTTCGAAAGTCATCCTGCTCGATGCTCACGAGGAGCATGTTTCCACACATCCTGAAAACTCGATCGTGGTTCCTCCGTGGACAGGCACTCCAGGCGACAAGGGTCTCGTTGCTATGATCCCCTTCCTCGAGTGTATGCTTCCTGTTTCCCCCATACTGGCATGCCATTCTCATATTTACTTGTAGCGATCGGCATTTACAAACCTCAGGATGTTCGCCCGATTCTTCAGGCTTACCATGGCAAAGACGTTCCAATTGAGTACGCCAAAAAGGAAGCCGAGGCGCGTGAACGCCATATTGCTGAATGGAAGAGCAAATCCAAAGGTCTGTCCTCTGGAGGATTCACCATGAGCTCCTTGTTTGGCATGAACACCGAGGTAAGTGTCTCGACTCCCGCCTTCATGCTTCTGTGTTGATTACTCTGGATTTCTACAGTCCTCCCACTCGCCCATTCCGCCAACATACCTTGAACAAAAGCGCGCAGAAGCACAACGTCAATACAAGGAAGAACAGGCCTATATTGCAGCTCACAAAGCCGAGTTCGACAAGGTGTTGGAAGAGGAGAAACAAGCGATGGCTAAAGAGATGTCTGGGTCGCTGCTAGGCCTTCTTGATAACATGCAGGGCAAGAAGCCACAGGATGCAGAGGATACCAACAAGACAGCTGCGGGCGGCGGGGAGGCGCAGGTGAAGCACTAGTCCATCATGGTACGTGCGTATGGCGGAATAGAGGTACCGTAGTGGTGACGTGCTCGCTCGTCGTTATCCATATAATCTCCTCTCCTCTCATTACTGAGTTACACATGATTCGATTGAAGCTCCCCGCGACCCCCGGTGACCGACCTCTCGGGCCACCAGGATAACCCACCTCAACTCCTTATACTATATAACCTTTTACACATCACGAGAATCCGAATGCACGAGAAGAACGCCGATCGGGAGTCCGGAAGGACGGCGGCAGGCAAAATCGGGCCCGTTGTTTACTTTCTCGGAGATGTCAATCTACTGATCTATTAATTTCCACGAGAAGCGGACACACATATAGTCCATACCTCTCTATCACTAGGTCCGGAACATCTCGGCTACGAGGTTCATTTGCTTATCCTGTCCATCGATGCACGAGTCACCCCAGTGCTAATCAATGATCAAGAAACCCACCTGATCGGGCCACTGACATTGGATGAGAGCGATGCCATTCTCGTCCATGTGAACCCCAAACAGCGGCTCTGAGCACGACATCGACACCGTCTCTCGGTAAGGCAGCGTCGTTCCTGGGAACCATTTTCTCGCGAGTCTTGAAGCGCATGTGGTCCGGGTGAGGTTCGGTGGGGAAATGACGTTGGCCTCCCTCTCCTTTGCTGAATCGTCATCCTGACTTTTACACACCAAAGGAACAGAAATCCTCGTGGGATTGAAGTCCAACATACACAAGTCATGTTTCTCCCAAGTAGGATTTCTCGAGTCTGCTCTGCTGGATCTTATCAGCAGACGGCTTCCACTGACGCTGAACAGGAGCTTGTGCGAGCCACAAACAGTGAGCGCTCGTGTGTTTGTGGGTCCCCAGATATTCCAAGGAACAATATATACCCCGTCCTCGTCTTTCCGGATGTTAGAAAAGGGCGGGACGTGAGGCAAAAAGATATCGTTCCATCTCACGAGAAGACAGCCCGGATTGGTGGTGGCAAGTACGGAAATGCGACCCTCGAGTGTGGGTACATATGTTGGTCCACGCAAACCGTTGCCCTGGGCGTACACAGGGTCAGGAAAAGGGGAGGTGCAAAGGCTAATGGACCTCGGCATGTAAACAGGGAGCATAAAACGCGCTTGCACGTGCAGTGGCTCATCAAAATCCGCATATGAACAGACTTCGATGTACCCAGGCGCAGTGAGAACCAGGAGTCTGTCAGAGTCAAGAAAACAGAAATTGTGTATATACGGTTCTTTGCGGTGCTCTCTGAGTGTAAACTGATAACAGTCGGTGAGGCCAGATTTCAACGGGTGCTTTAGCCTCATGGCTACGAGTCCACTCACCGTCGTCCTGCCTTCCTTCCAATTCCAGACTTGCAGTAACGAAAAGGAGCCGACTTGGCGGCCACGGTCAGATTTGAGCATGGCCACAAAATTTCCGTTCACTTCGAATTTACCATCGGCAGATCCGAACCCGATCACGCCAATGGATGGGAATCCTGCGGATACCAAAGTTCCATGTGCAGCGAGCGGATGAGGGCCTTCATGGCCACCTGAGATTGTTCGTAACTCGAGGTGACACACCGCTTCGTCACGTATCATCCTGAGCCCAGCTCTAACACTGGCACACACCAACAAGTCCTGCCATACATCTAGGATCGTGCATTCAGGAGACAAGGAGTCTTCCATTGGGCTGAGTGTTTCACGTTCCCATGCTCGCATCGACGGCGACGGCGTGTTGCAATCAATGATCTGCGCGGCATCGTTGCCACGTTGATATGTGACACCGAGCCAACTGTCCACGAAGGATACACGAAGTTTGTCGTGCTGATTATCATAGGGGCTTGACGTCATTGACTCCATTTTGCTAAAGTCGAACATGTTCAAGGCTCGGATCCTCTGTCGTAAAAGCTGATAGCGTTCATGGATCGATAGGTCGTCGACGCGTAGAAGACGTAAACCATGAGCGGCTGAATCTATCTGATACTGGAGCTCCATCGACGTGGAGATGGTGTTTTGGAGGGAGCGACATGTCTGGCAGGGATGAGGTGAGCGATTTGGAATGGAATTCAGCATGCACTCTACCTGAGCGCAGCGAAGAATATCTTTAACAAACAACATTCCGAATATGCGTAATTGCATCTCGGAGGGGAGTCCTAGAATGAAACCCGGACGGTTATCCTGTACGATTGGCTGGGAAATCGGTGGAAGCATGGTGCGGCAAGAGGATGGGCGAGTAAAGGTGGACGTTTGAATTTAACCACTGGGAGACTCAACAAAGACTTCGAAGCCACAATGGGACAAAGGAATGAGTCGAGATTACATCGCTTGCAAAGGTCTCTTAGTATGTTATATTTGCAGCCCCTAACTCATATCGACAACCGTGCCAAACAGACGTGGGAAGAAATTCAGTATGTTGATATCATCGTGTGGCAAATCCTGTGGGCCGTATGAGCTTGTTAGGAATCAAATCCAACAAGATGGATAGAACGAGACTCTTCATCCAAAGGCCCACAATCCCGAGCATGACTCGTTCTTAATACAGCGATACACGTGCTACAAATTTGCAAGCGAGGTTAACGCCGACATTCAGTTGGCGATTCCGAGTATAAAAGAAATACTGCCCACTGGCTGGATTGAACAACCGACCTCACCATTACGAGTGGCGCGCTCTACCACTGAGCTAAACGGGCCTGATCACATCTGCGAGGAGCCCGTACAATGCGACTCATCACATGAACGCCTGGGGTCCAAGCATGGATCTAATCCCGACCTCGCGTACGGAACTCGCCGCTCAACGTCGCCTTTGTCAACTTTGCTACGATTTGGCACGGTGTGCTCGGTCCCGATGCGGGGAATCAACTCTCTGGGCATACCAACACGTCCAAAGTCTTGAGTGATTGGCAATGGAACGTCGCTGGTCAAACCTTGTGATGGCCCGGGGCATTATTTTTGGACCCCAGGGTGAGTGGTGCTTCATTTAAATTGGTTAGGTATCGAGTCTAAGATCGCGTTACGGTAATATCCAGAATCTTCGTTATTCAGTGAATGTTTTTCCACCTGGACTGGGCCTCTTCTGTCAACAACACGCCCAGGATTCTTCCAGCATTTTCAGGCCGCTTTGCGTTACGAGGCGGCTTCAGGGATCGTAAGGCAGCTGTATGTACGTTGTTTGTCGGCACAAGCTACAACTGTATGTGCATCGTGAGGCCAGATGCTTCGGTGAGTGCCTTAGATTTCTCCTGCGACTACAGCCTTCTTCTCAGTAGTCTGGTGACCAGACTGTTCTATGAGGCAAGCCGTCGATAGACGGTCGGTCTGGTCACCAGAATATCTTAGTGTTTCCAAGCAAGATGCCGTGCAGACTTTGGATCAATCATCTGGAACGTGCCAGCGATCATTTTGAGCGCGGGACGAGATCCTCCAGCCCAAGGTGTTGCATTCGCGACGGTCATCTATTATAATGGTTGTGATCACACATGAAAACGGGATCGTTCACCTATTCTCTTTCGACGTCTACATCCCATACGCTTTTCCCGAGTGAAGAAATAATTCACAAACATCGGGACGTCACACCAGCCTCAATTTCTGCCGCGCTGCCTGAAGCCTCTCCATCTTCTTTTGAACCTCTTGGCAGGCAGCCGCAATACTGCTAAACTCTTCCACCATGTTTTTGCAGCGACTGTATCTATCCGGCTCAGTGATTTAAAACCCTTCCTGGAGGGCCTTGTCAATGCCAGCACAATTCCGTTGTCGATAACCATCGGTACCATGTCAACGAAACATTTGTAGGTGACTGAATACGACCGTTCCCGTCCGGCACTGGGTACACGCCGGTGTTATCCGTTTTGTTCAATGATTATCAATCATTCATGTAGCTAGTAGTTCAATTGATTGATTCTCGGGTATAACCGACCAGACGGACGGTGGTCTACATCTCTCGTCTTACGCCTTCACTGCTGCTCGTGATGTTTGAGAAGGCATCATCGAGAACCTGCATGACAACACGCAACTGAAGTGAAAGAGGTTGCTACTTCTTCGGTCCACGTGGGCCAGAGATTGTCTGGAAAGATACAGGACGGGAATGTGAATTTTGCTCGAAAAGGAACGAATGAAATACTTACTGGCCGGGGTCGATCCTCCGGCTGGGTTCCTTCACTCGAACTCAGGTTCTGAGCCTGTTCAACATACTGATGACGAAGTTCTACGATCGCGATTGATTAATACATATTGTCCTGTGCGATACGGACGAGGGGGCTCACCACGAATTTGTGGATCAGGAGATTGCTCGAGCTTTGAGAGCATCATCTCGAATGCCCTAAAAGCTTCTTTGTGACGCCCCATGCCCTGTAATGCTGCATGCCTCCTCTCGTAACCTCGATGAGATGATGGGTCGAGTCTGACGACCTGCGCGTTCTGTTATTGATACTGTCTTGAACACTGAGGCATGAGGCATACCTCGTTGGCATCACTCAACGCCTCTTCCCATGAGTTCATCAATGCTCGTGCTTTGCTCCGTTTGACCAGGATCTCCGTGCGATCCACCGGGTTGAGTGACAGTATGGCCGAGAAGTGTTCCGTAGCCTCATTGTAGTTTTGAGAATCCATTGCGACGTCGCCAAGTTTCTCTAGCCTCTGTGTGCATTGGCGTTGAAAAGCTGTGGAAATCAAAAAGACATTCAAGGTATTACTCACGTAACCACTCACCGAGTTCCCACTGCGCTCGCTCATCGTGGATACTCGTCTCCTTTCCTAGTTCGCTATGCATTTGTCGGAAACACTCGATCGCCTCTGTGACACGACCATCCCCCTCGAGAACATCGCAAATCGCCCGATAGGTGTCAAACCTCGGAAGATTGAACTGAACCGAAAAGAGACTCGATATCCAAATTCAAAATTATCACATAAACCATACCTCGGCGGCAGCACTCAATGCTTCATTGGCTAGGCCACGAATCAACGTCGTGCTTGCCCACTTGACCAGTAAAGTGTTCGGAGTAGAGGGACTGAGCGACAACGCAGTAGAGTAGGTTTTAAGTGCTTCATCATGTTTCCCGGCGCGTGATGCATCGTCTCCAATTGTTTCCAGCGCCGATATGCACCGGTTTGTAAACTCTAATCGTAGGAATTGAATACTCTCTCCCAATATGCAACTCAGAAACTCACCAGCAAGCCAATTCATTATCAGCTCGTTGGCTCTGACCTCTTCGGTTACGGTATTCTTAATCTCGAACAGACACACCGCAGCATCAACATTCTTGCCCTCGGCATACAAGATTTCGCAGTGATGTTTCTGCTCGTGCGCGCGAAGGAGCTGGAAGAGACTATCGGCCTTGTGTTGGGAGTCGTCGAGCTTGTTGTTGAGTTTCTGAATTGTTCGTTCGAAATGCGCGATTTTACTATCTAATGGACGTGGATGTCAGTGAAGCATGAATGAAGTGGCGGGGGACATACTTGAACTTGTCTCCCGTGCACGAAGATCTGCACGAAGGGATTCGATGGTTTCGTTGAGGCTATCTCTCTCCCGAGAAGCTGCGCGTTGGGACGTAGCGAGTTCGCGACGGAGTTCTTGGACCTCTTTCTCATGACCTACTGTGTCTTCTAC
>JBBPNR010000907.1:0-15302 GCA_038091015.1 Boletus vermiculosoides
CGTCGTGCAGCTCCTCAAGAACGTTTCACCGCGCTATCTTGTAGACAAGATGCGGACGCTAGATATTTTGTAGTTGCCATGCTGTCTCGGGGGGTTCGTCTGTCTTTGTTTCTCCGGACCTCTTGTTCTTCCCATCTCGGACTTGACCATTGCATATTTTCGCACTTCGCATCACTTTCCATAAGGTATATCACCCTGTTTGTAGTACTTCGTACATCATGGTAACGTTTATTGTAACTCGGCGACCAGGCAGCAACCAGAACAATTACAGACACCCGGACGGGTTTCCGGCAGCGAGTTGATTGTCGGGCGCTTGATATGCTCGCGTTCACACATCGACCATGACGTGCGGGTTGGATCACAGCATGCAACGGAACCGAATAGTTCTTCAAGCTTGCTTCGTTTATTGCCACTGGCACCCCACTCGTCGACCGACTCGGATGCGGTCCACGATAGCTCATGCTCGTCCGTACGATCGATCATAGGCGCTGCGATGGTGTTGAGTACGATGCTGATAATCAGCGCGGTGTTGTTCCACGTCCGTGTTCAATACGTTCCACTGGAACAGGAAACGCTACTGTCATTTCGACGGAAGCATGCCCGCACCGCAGTTAACGACGACAGCGATGAAAACCAGTTCGCACCAGGTTCCACAGCCACACTTACACAGAGTGCTTGGATGGCGAAAGCGATGGTTTCAGATGGATTGTTCCAATAGCGATACACCACATCCGTACAGTTGCAGTCCTGCATCAGATTACGGCTCGCTTATCTCTCAAAGGTGTTGACGATCGCACGGGGCAGACAAAATGACGGGTAAAATGTAGTCGCCTATGTTGCTGAGAAATTTATGGGTCGTACATGTCGGTTGACCGAGGGGAGTATGATGGGACTCGTTGGGTGGAAACGTCCTAAACGCATGTACAAGAGTGCGCAGGGCCCCCTAGAGGTCGTAGTTGCTAGTAGATTCACTACTCAAAGGTCACATTGCTATATTTGGACAAATACCTTCTGAATTCAACAGAAGCAAACAACATCTCATGCGTGAACTCCGCCATCCGCAATGCGTGCTGCGCACGAACCTCAAGAGTCGAGTCCAGGTATTCCAATAGCTCTTACAAACAAAATCTATTTTATTCAAGTTGCCTTGAGCCTCACATTGTCGCCCCCACTCTCACCATGCCCTGACATTTTTAGTTCAGCGATATAGTGCTGCCGTTTTTCAAGATCTGCACGGTCAGTGTGAGTACATCATCTTAAATGCCGCAGAGCCACACGCCCGCAGACAAGCAGTGGTAAGGAAACGTACCGTGTGCCCACATGGCCGCACCGATCCTGTTCGAGACAGTAAATGCGAGTCCAATGATCGGGATGCCTTCCAGCAACGCGGCAGCAAAACCGAATACTAGCGAATTTCGTACAAGAGCACGAGGGTCCGTTTCAATCACCCATTGGTGAAATGCGAGAATGAGATCACGCACATCGATAGTCCCACTTTCGCTCCTCGATAAATACTGCAATCTCATGGGGCGTCATCTTTTTCGCTTTAAAATACTTTATGAGGGTATAGTAAGATGTGAGTTAAGATGAGGATGGGACAGACTCACGGGTTTATGAAGGTGTTGTGCTGTCCCTATGGCTTTAAAGCCTGCCGCTACAAACGTACCCACAAATGGATACAACGACAACGGAAGAAGTAAAACTGAAAACACCATACAACTTTAGCATTCCACTGCGCGTGCTCGTGAGCACAGACATGCACCTTTCTTGATGGCGACGCCGACGGCCCATGTGCCCATCGTGCTGCTCACGAGTGCGCTCAAGCTTTCATCGACGATGGGCGGCACGTCCCACTCCTCCACGTATGGTTGCCAAAAGTCGGGACCCTTGCCGCGAGAGGCGACTGTCTGGTCCCATGCACGTTGGCGGGCGATACGGATGTTCCGAGAGAGAAAGAAGGTGATGATGGACGTAACTTGTGTTCCGAGGAGCAAAATCGCCATGTCTGACGGGAATGACATCAGGTACACCGGGTGCAGAAGCGGATCGCGAGGACGTACAGGTGGACACATTGAATGGTAACTTGACTCCGAAGAGGGTTTCCTCTGAGAGGTCCGAAGCGGTTTGTGAGAGGCGAGTTATGTAGCTGAGAGAAAAGAGAGAAGAAGGGTTGTTGAGGAGAGCACGTATGATATGTTTTTGGATCCGGTATGTCAGAAATACCTTGGGAACGCATCAGTCGAAGCAAACGGCATGCAAATCGATTCTGAGACACACCCATACAAAACCGACAATGAGACCTCGCTGCACGCCATGCTTGCACTTATCCCAAGCAGGTTTGTAGAGCGATTTGTCTGTGCATAATCTGTAGACCCCGACGACCACGTAGGACGGAGGAAATTTGAGACGGAGAGTGGCTCGTTGGAGATTGGTGGGTACTAGATCTGATTCCAAGCTGGTACTAGTACTTGCCATCAGATCTGTGGTCGATGTTTCGGTGAAAATGTGCCAACTCGCTAAGCTACAGCACCAAGGATTGTTAGGCGCCACCATGCTCGGGTATGTCTTACTGTGCTCAGCTCTCCACGTGTCTGCTTGGCGTTAGACTCGCCGACCATCGGCAAATTTTTTAATTGTCCACATGAGGCGCTTAGTCGCCGGGGACCTGGTGCTGACCGATACCCCCACGAATGGGACATCGCAACAGAGAGATGCCTGACAGTCTTCAGGTCATGAACATCGACCTCAGCGGTGCGTATCCGGATCATTGCGCTCAAAATGACCTCACACACGTCCCATGACAGTCATCAAGGCTGAACTACCAGCCTTTACGAGCGAATGGTCCAAATGTTTCGTCCAGATCCACGTCGACGGTAGCCCGAATTCTGTCCGTACGAAGCCAACGAGAAAGGCTGGGCAACATGAATGGGGAGAACAGTTTTCGTTGTAAGTGCCTCGAAACATGGTTTCGTGATCATTTCTCGGGGCCGGATCTTGTTGTTCAACGTTATGCTATAGACCGGCGCGATCTGAGACGATCCTTCGCTTTGAGTTGAGACGGAAAACTTTTCTACGGCAGCAGTTGTTGGCCTTTGCAGAAGCCCCGGTATCAGATCTCTTGGTGAGTCAAGAACAATCTGGAGGTATGCACAAACCCCTGCGTGTACTCGCTGCGGATAAAGACTACACGAACAGGGAAAGATCCAGAGGTTCTGATACAGCTTCGACCGTGTCTCGAAAGACAAAATACCAGCGGCGACCACTGGCGACTCCTTATTCGGCTACACGGGACAGGAATCATCCCAGAGGTGGTCGAGCAGCGACATGTCGAAAGCGTCGAAAGCTGTATGGCCGAGATCGTGCTGAAATTGGAAGCATTCATGGCAGTTGGCGATACCGCTGCTCAGGTATGGCAACCTTGATGGAGAATCGACCATTAACATTGATCGTGGTCCCCGTAGATCAATCCATATGCACTGGTAGCATGGAAGACTGTAACTGCTTTCTACACGGTGCTGACCATGTGATCCGGCGTCCTTGACACTTTCTGACCTACCCCCCAGATTATCAAAGGTCAGGTAGACCGGTATGCGAGGCTCGACGACCTCAGTGCGCTGATGAGGGACTCTTACGCTTTTGTTGAAAACATCAAATGTTTTCCGGAAAAGATACCTGCCCTCGAAGCAACGATCCGCACTCTCCTATCTCAAACCGTCGAATGCACCATGTTCCTTCGCGAGTGCAGTGGACACGGCTTTGGAGGTACCGTCTTCTGTTCAGCGAACTTATTCGAAATCTCAGATAATACCACAGAGAGACTAGCGTTCAGTGCATGGACAGATCGCCAGATCAATGCATTTACGCAGAGCTTCACTGCACTCAAACAATCTTTGGAGACGGGGACTTCGATACAAACAACACTCGTCTGTTTTCGCCTCGACGAGAATGTCAACAAATTGCGTTAGGTGCATCCAAATTTCTGTCGTTAATGTCACTGACGACGCCATGTTCAGTTAGCACACAAGCGTTGCTGAAACTCGGACCCGCTGACATGGACGATGCGAGCCGACCTGAATGTCTCCCGGACACACGTATGGACATTCTCGCCGATATTTTCGCATGGGCTTCTATGCCTACCATAAAGGGTAACGTTTATTGGTTACACGGCTTCCCCGGCGCAGGCAAGAGCACGATCGCAACGTCAGTGGCCAACATGTTCCGAGATCTCCGCCGTCTTGGTGCATTTACGTTTTTCACGCGAGGCGTGGCGGCTCGAAACGACCCCGCACTGCTCATTCGCACGTTGGCGTACCAGCTTGGGGAGTTTGACCATCGCATCGGCAGCGCTATTGCCAGGGTCATCGAAGAAGTACCAAGTATCAAACAAGCACCCCTTCGCTGGCAGTTTCAAAAACTGCTCGTCGAGCCGTTCGCTAGCGTTAAGGATTGTCTCAGGGAAGGTCCCATCCTCGTAGTCATTGACGCGCTTGATGAATGCGGACACTCTGGTGCGCGCGAGGAGCTCCTCAGGGTTTTTGCGTCAGAAAGTCCGCGGTTACCACCGACCATTCGCATCTTCATCACGAGTCGTGCAGAGAGAGACATCCGTAGCGCGTTCAGTGTCTCTCCACACGTCTCTGTTCGCGAAATCGACATCAAATCGCCCACGAATGAAAAGGACGTTCAGACGTACATCCATCATCGAATGGTCGATATCCGGCTACAAAACGAGTGGTTGGATCTCTCCTCCGATTGGCCGGGAAAACCGCGGACCGGTGCGCTCGCGCTTCGAGCCTCTGGCTTGTTCATATGGGCTTACACTGCCTGTCTGTACATCGAAAATGGACAGGATCCGGAGGAAAGGCTCTCCCAGCTCGTGCAAGCTGCTTTGTATGCGGACGCTGAGGCAGCGCTCGATGGAATATATATCACTGCCCTCGAGTCTGCAGGTAGATGGGACGACGTCGCATTCGCCACCGACTTTCGTGAAATCATGGGGTTGGTTATCGTCGCGGAGAACCCTCTCACCGCGCACACAATCGATTTCCTGAACGCCAATATGGAGGGTAGGAAACGGCGGCCATGTTTGCACACGATCAGACATCTAGGGACGGTGTTGCAGTGGGCGGAAGACAAGCCCATTTGCGTAATGCACCCTAGTTTTGCAGATTTTATTACGGAGAGACGGAGGTGTGGTTCGGATGCGTGGTTTATCGATCGCCCGGTACACCATCTACGCTTCGCGAGGCTTTGTATCGCTCGACTGGGGAAGGTGTTGAAGAAGAATATGTGTGGACTGAAGTTGTCGACGTCAAGATGGCAGGTGGAGCTTCAAGAAGACGTCGTATACCCCGCTAGGCATTGGGTAGATCACCTTTGCAGCTCAGGGACGCACAGCGAGCCGGCAGTGGCCGAGGAAATCCATGACTTTTTGCGTTCGCACTTCCTGCATTGGATCGAGGTGATGACCGTGATGAGGAAGGCGAGGCAAACGATCGGGTTGATGATACGGTTGAAAGAATGGATCAATGTAAGTGTCCACCGTTTCTCTTACCCCTGTCCCGTTCTCAGAGGCGAATTGACTAGACCCACCACGCCGATCGTGAAGCGCTTTGCATATTTGCAAAGGATGTCGTTCGGTTTTGTCAGGCGTATACCCATGTATACGAACAACACCCTCTTTTGGTCTACCAGGGCGCACTTCCATTCACTCCGACGGCTACCACGGTGTTCCAGACATTCAAAGACGACCCAGAGGTTCCCATCGTCGCTGGTGGGTTTCGTGAACATTGGTCACCACTCCTCATGGAATTCGGTCAGCCAGGACGGAACGTTGTTGCGATCTCCTGTTCATCCGATGGTCGGTACATCGCTTCCACGAATACACGGAGCATCTTCGTTTGGGACTCGACATCTGGCGAGCTTGTTACCAAGCCTATGCAGGCAGGCAAGTCCGACTTTACGGCCATCGTGTTTTCGCCGGATAACCATCATATCGCGTCGGGATCGACTGACGGCGTGGTGAAGCTATGGGACGCATTATCCGGAGAACAAGTAGGTGACGCGTTGGAACAACATAGTGGACCTGTCTATGGGCTTGTGTTTTCCAACGATGCGAACATACTCGTGTCGGCGTCAAAAGATCAGACGATTGTCGTATGGGATGTAAACGAGGGCTCGATGGCACATGCACCATTGACAGGACATCAAAAGACCATTCTTGCCCTCGCTTTCTCGCCCGTTGAAATGCGCTTTGCGTCGGGTTCCCGGGACAGGTCGATACGCATATGGGACGCAGCAGTCGGTGGGGAAGCTCTACCACCCATTACCCACCGAGGGGGCGGCGTGACCTCCCTCGTCTACAGTCCAGACGGAAACAGGATCATCTCCGGTTCCGACGACCGCACTATTCGTATCTGGGACGCACACGAAGGCACCCTGCTCTACAACCCACATGCGGTCTTGCAACCTAGTCCATTCGTTTTCACGGGTCACAACAGTGACATATTCTCGATCGCGATCTCGCCCTGCGGTACGCTCCTCGCTTCAGCCTCCAAGGACACTACCGTCCGCCTCTGGGACATCCAGACCGGGACAGAACTCTCACACCTCATCCGCCAACACCGTCTCCCCGTCCGCGTCGTCACCTTCTCGCACGACGGAAAGCGGATCGTGACCGGCTGCTACGACGCGACCGTGCGCGTATGGGACGTCGAGAGCGTGGGAAGCATGGCAGCGCCACGACTCCACAAGGGACTCGTGTCCCATCTCGCGTTCTCTGCTGATGGCACGCGGATCGTGTCAGGTGGGATGGACAAGATGGTGCGCGTGTGGTGCGCGGAGAGCGGACAAGCGCTTATCGATCCACTTCGGTTAGAGCGGGAGGTGACCGTTGTCGGGTTCGACGATGACCACGCTCACGCAGACGATGGGGAAAGAGGAGGAAGCGTCCGGATTCTAGCTGTGGACAAGGACGACGCCGTGTTCGCGTGGGACATGGTGACGCGAAAACCGCTAATGGCAACGCCAGCGGATCACCCGATTGCATATGCGAGAAAGAGGAAAGAGGGACGACTCGTGTTGGAGGGGAGGTGGATTGTGGATAAGACGACCGACGACGCGTTGAGTTTGCTGCCAAACATGTCGCCTGCGAAGGCGAGGGCGTCGTATGGAAACAAGATCGCGATCGGTTTGGCGAATGGGAGTATCGTGATTTTGCATTTTCCGGGACTGGTGGAGAGTTGACTATGTAGTCTGGTTGGGCTTGTGTACTTTCCCTTTGGAGGTAATCGCGTTCGGTGTGATCAGGCCACATGAACCTATATATTTCTAACGGTGTATGTTCTGATCAAGCTCATGAGCTTTCGAGAGAACTGGATCTCTCGGTCCCAGTTGAGACGTCTGTTTGGTTCCATCTCCACCGCTCCATCCCAGGAAGGAAGCCCCAGGCTTCAACGTCAATCATTGAGTATCATTGTTGTGAATGATCTCGCACCCGTTCAGAGTGTTCACAACACGACGTTGATGAACATCGATGAAGTCGCAAATAAGATTGTTCGGGTGCGACATGTACCGTCTGCTTGGGTTACTTTGCTCTGGCTCCCCTGTTGCATCAGCAGGATAGATTAATAGCAAAGTCATATGAGCAAGAATAAATGGTGTGCGTACGACAATAGCATGAATTTGGCCATTTGGTTGAGACACAACAAAGTCGACCTGCATCTCATCGTACCTTTGAAGATACTGCTCATAAGTGCGCCTGTCACACTAAAACCAGCGCCAGGGCCCAGGTCAGGTCAGAAACTTCAGTACCTCGTTGCTCATGGATGGACGGACCATGGGTCGGAGTGCCACTGAGACCGTGAATTCATCTGACTTGGCACAGAATGTGGGAGTCTACCAGGCTTGCATTAGCTACCAAATTTAATGTGGGCACTTAGAACTCGTGAACCTTGCCCGTGCAAGCCACATCACCGCCATCTACTATGGCTCCAGTTGTGTCAGTCAGAAAACTATGAAAGCACGCATCCTAGTAGACATGTAGGAATCCTGCAAGAAGACAATAGTAGTGCCTACCCAGAGCAAACATCTTAGTGGCGATAATAAAATCCGTTACTGGGATCGATGAGGAGGATGTCATGATTCAACTGTAAATGCGACTGTGGCAAACATTGGCAGAGAGCGACAGTCGAATGCGAGGCTATTCATGCGCTCGGAGGATGAATGACCTCGAACTCAAACTGGCACGCTGCGAGTCAAGTTCAACCTGAAGGGGTAGCATCGATGAATCGATCCACTTTTCCATGAGCCACTGCGGACTTGGAATGTCGGTTGTTGTGACCCCCAGATGTTTGGAACTCCGGTTGAACATCGTGATTGGACCAGAAGATGAACACGTTCTCCAAAACATACCGTGACAGAGTGAGTTCACTTACAAACTGATTATCCTCACTACGAGCCCGTCGGACAGTCAACGCAATTATCAACGCTGTGGGATACAGCCTACAGGGTCGCACCTGAGTCTGGGCTCCAGGGTGACCCCGAACCTACTGGAATATGGAAAGCAGAAGCATCTCACGACCAGTCGACCCGTAGACTTAATAAGGGGTTACCCGGTCACCGACTAGTAGCGCCAAGTACTCTTCTCGAGCATCATTTCAATGACAATGAATCCGGAAAGTTCCTGAATCAGGTCCTGCACAGACACAGTATTCCCCATCTCTCCTTGGGCCTTCCCGCCAAGTTTTCTGAGTTCACAGCTTCACATTCATTTTTAGTTTACCATCTGGACGGAGAGTGGACCTTCGGCGGCGGTAAGACGTCTCATTTGTTTCAGCGGAGTTTTAGCTCAGGTGGCCCACGCTGTTATTTCACTTGATCTTGTTTGTTCCGAGCCTCCTTCATAGCCTTTCTGTTTGGGTGGCCGCCGCTGTCACTCAGGGTTGGTTCACTCATGAATATTGGAGGCAGTGTTTGGCGGCCTACTTGATCATGATCCCTGGCGCGCCACACCGAGGCAAGTCACAGTTCCCGTCTAGAAACTTTGCAATGAACGCGGCAGTATTCTAAAGGGGGTTCAACAACGGAGATGAACACAAAATTATAATCGCAAATCGAAATGTGACCAAGGAAAGACCTGATGGAAGCTTTCTTGTATCCAACACGATTTGGCATATGCAGTGTGGTCACATGAAGTCGCCTAACGAAACTTAAACGACCCGGTGAGACCTGTCACGGTATGAACGGTCCATCCATCCTTACCGGACCATCATCCACTCGAACGGGATTCTTCACACTGGCAGTTCAACAAGTCTATCCTTCCCCCCCACTTTTCATCTCGTCATTGTACCGAGGTTAGCGATTTTAGGCATCATCCCCTACACCGTTGTGTTCCATGTCTGTCAGACCAACCCCGACCGTCGCTATTTCTCTATCATTGAACAGCAAAACGATGGCTTAGGTGGTGCACTTGACCCGAGCCCAACAATGCTATCACCTTTACTATGGATACTGCTGGTGTATCCCGTGTGCTTCCTGTCCACCAAGGGGCCGATATACGTACATCCTTGTCACTGTTGGGAACTGTACAGGTATCCCAAGCTCACGGTGCATTTGAATGCGAGGTTGTTCGGCATCGGGTGTGACGACCAACCTCGAATTCGCATGCGCGCGCCACGGGCCGAGTCTGGTAGGTAAAAAGCCTTTTCCCTTCTTATCTTTGCAATACAAGGCTTCGTGATGGGCGATGGCGCAGCGGTGAACCCAAAGTGCCACTCAATTCTTTCAGTACCATATCGTATCGTCTTGTCAGAGATTCAAGTCCTGAGTATCATAACTCCAGCAAGTAGTGAGATGAAGCTCAGGTTACCCGCTGCCATCGAGAGCAGCGACTGGATGGGACCTCCCCTTCACAGTGACCCACATAGATTTGTTCCACTCAGTTGCTAATCTACCACTCCATGAGGCGATGGATATTATTCCACTGGGCTATGCAATGTCGTTGTGCTAGCATCAAGCCCGGAGAACGTCCGAGTATCATGTGGGACTCGAGTGACTGTACCACTAACCCCCTGCTTTAGAGACCGGGAGCGTACTTGTCCAGGAAAAAGGAAGTAGTAGATGCAACTAGGTCAATACACAGGCAATCGAGACTGCAAACGAACCCGTTCGAAATAGTAGAGCGATGTCGAGGGCTTGGCCATGAAAACATAGTGGTAAAACCTCGCCATCACCTTTGCTATTCTGACAGTGAAGACTGACATACCCCTCGTCCGCGGCGCCAAACGAACCCCACCGTCGACCAAGCAGGGTTCGAACTTTAGAGCGTTGTTACCCGCCGCATCGTCACGTTTGGTGTCGAAGCATTCACGAACGTTTGCTTGTCCTGCAGTCGCGCGATCGAGAGGGGCAATACTCGGATTTCGCCTGGCTAGCGAACAACAACATTCGCGGGAGGGGAATAGCCTCCACGGGGCCCGGGAGTCATCAAGAAATGTCACAGGCGTGGGCGTCGCGAATCAAGGACTTCGCGCGTCCCTGACAACCCCTTTTCCCCCTTTTTATCTCCCCCACGTCTCTAGCGATAACCGGGTAGGACATGTCATTTCGGGATAGATGGATCATGGTGATCATCTGATTGCAGTCTCACGAGGTCGGATTGACCGTCATCACACGAAAGACTCAGACGTGTGACCCCGAGTCTCAAGGGGACGATATGAATAATACCCTCCAAGAATCATTGCAGTTTTCAGCACTTGAAACTTGTTGTCGTCATCGTCGGTCGATATCGGATTTTGGGTACTTTGCCGTCCGTAACCTATGTAGGGCCAGGGACGGCGAACTCGTCGCGTGGTGGTCAATGTTCATGAGGGACGATGGACAGAGCTGACATATTCGTTAAACGACAATACCCACAGTCCGTCACTCACGTTGGCAGATCTAAGCGTGATAGACTTGATCATGACATGTGCCTTGATGGCAGCTCGGGACCCGGGGGAGTTTAGCAAATTCACCTCCCCCTCCCACGTATATGTAAGTTACTTGGCTCTGGAGTCGGCAGTAGTCAATTAACGCATCAAGGTCTAGCGGGGGCTGCTTCTTGTTCCCAAGAGGCTCTTCGAGCGGCGTGATTCGCAAGAGATTTAATTGAGTCGGTTAATTGGAATACGTCATGGAGTCCCCGTCTCCTCCTTCGTTGAGGGACGGGAACGATCCCGTCTGAGTCGCTGGGAACCTAGCGATGGACAAAGGTGGTAAGAGCTGATCATCGCCAACACCCTATCGCTGCAGCCGGCCCGAGCCTCAGTCCCCCGATCTCCAGCATCGTTAGAATAAATCACACTCGATCGTATTCCACGACAACAGTCATATCTATGTATACTATATATTTCGTATCAAGAAAAGATAGAAAGAAAAAGAAAAGAAAGAATTAGGAACAAACGAGCGACCGAAAAAAAAGACGTACAGGTGTCATCGTTAAACCTAGGAACGTTTGTCAACATGTAAGTATTTTTTTTTGTTCGAAAATGCAAAAAAAAAAAACAACTTCCGTGACTGTTTTTATCGAGGATCCAGAATGTGAGAGATAAGGGTAGGGACGACAAGCGCCAGGTGAGTACATAACCAAGCAGATAATCGTACTAGTACAAATGGTAAGCTGGGTAAAGCGAAAGAAAAAAAGGGAGAGAGGGCAGCTAAGCTGCGGAACCTCGACGTGTACAAACACAAAGGCGTGTGTGAGCGAACAACACAACAACAGCAACAACAGAAAGCAGAGGAATCTATAGAGATGACGAGGGAATCACATGATACAAAACTCGAGTTCGAGCGTGTCTGTATGCGTGGGGAGCTGAGAATATCGACCGTTCACTCTCCCCCGCCAGCGAGTTCGAGAATGAGACGGCAGGCAACGTCCATAAAGACGAACGGAGAGACGACATCGTCCTCCTTGAGCGCATGTCCGTCCTTGATCGACCGTCCATCGGAGCTCGTCTCGGGTAATAGTGTATCCGGGTTAGCCATGTCGAATTTCCCAGCGCCTGGTTCCGTGGATGCCTTGTACGTCTTCTTGTGGTGAAAGTCGACTAGATAATTTATCGAGTCAACCATGTAGAGCTGTAGGTTCATGAGCACCTGCAACGTGCCGATCAGCGTGAGCGATCAATCGTCGTCGTCAATCATCCGCGTGCACGTACCACCACATCCTGAACCCTCGCTCGTGTCTCTATGAAATATACACTCGCAGCCACCCGCAAATCGACGGTCTCGCTCCCGTCGAGCTCCTTGGCACGCTCGATCCTGGTGCCGTTCATGTTCGATCGCTGTCGTTGCGGTTGAATACCACCCAAGCCCCCAAGATTCCGCTTCTCCTTCCATTCCATCCCGAGCGACTTGAGCGTGCGGTATATCTCCAGCATGACTTCCATCGGTGGCGACCGGCTCCGGATACCAAAGTGCCATTTTGTCCGGTGCTGCTTCTTTTCCTTCACGATAGGCCATGTACGTTTGGCGTTGGCGTACGAGGCAAGGTGGTGTTGTTCGGGAAGTTGGTCAGGAAGTGGGAGGGAGGAATTGAGGACAGCAAAGTTGTTGATCTCGCCATCGATCGGTGGCGTCGAGAAATCAAGTCCGTCATCAATGTCGTCGTCGTCATCGTCGTAGTCGGCATTGAACTCGGCTTCAAAAGGATTGTCTTCCAAGTCACCCGTCGGCGAAAGTGCGCCGGGCGACATCGTGTTCCTAGGCTAAAAAATCCAAACTTGAGCAACAGAGGAAAGGGATGATAGAAGAGAGAAGATGATGATAGACTGACATCCATGGCTGCCAACTTGGCATCGCGCTCTTGTTCTTCGAACTCTGCCACTAGATATCGTCAGCTGGGATCCACCACCAGCGCAACATGGTAAATGCTTACGGTCTCGGCCAGCCCTGCGCTTATCACGCAGTAGCATGTAAGCCACCTTGACGGCGTTCCCTTGAACACCGTCATCCCTCCGTAGACATTCCCAAATGTCCTCCTTGTCCACCCCGTCCATTCTCGATGCAAGCTCGTCGACGACATCCTCCTCAATCCGGCCCAATCCTTCAATGATTTCAAAATCCAACGCCTTTGCAGGCGTAACCAGCGACGAGAGCGTACCGAGAACGGGACCAGGGGGTGGTGGAAGAGGCATGAGGTAACGTTGAAGGTCGGTTGTGTAGAAAGGATGATGAGTGATCTCGGGGATGGTTATCCGCTTGACAGGGTCGACCGCAAGCATCGCGTTGATCAGACCCCTCGCATCAGCACTAAGATAACTTGGCATATGGTAGCTTCCCTCTGTGCCCAAAAAGAAAAACCCACTCTCGTTGAGTGACGGGGCAGTGGCAAGCAGATAACAAAAGCAGACGTACGACTGATTTTCGTAAAGAGGGTCTGAACGTCGTCGTCCTCGAATGGAAGTCGTCCACAAAGCATGACATAAAGAATAACTCCACAGCTCCATACATCGATCTCCGGGCCTGTATAAAGACCGCCCCGGATGACCTCCGGAGCGGCATAGTTCGGACTGCCACAACTCGTCTTTAGAAAGTCCCCATCCTTGATCTCGTTGGACAGCCCAAAATCGGCAATCTTGACGTTGAGGTCATCATCGAGCAGGACGTTCTCCGGCTTCAAATCTCGATGGACGATCTTCAATTTGTGGCTGTACTCGATACCGGATATGAGTTGTTGGAAGAATTTCCGAGCGCGTGGTTCCGGCATACGACCGTTATTGACGATGTAGTTAAACAGCTCGCCACCGGCGTATTCCAGAACAATGATGATATCGGTCGGGGTGGATATAACCTCGTATCTAGGTGTCGTGTGTGGGGTGTCACAACGGTGCGATCATCAAAGGTATAACGGATGGGCACGTACAGCTTGATGATGTGTGGATGCCGAAGGGTACGCATGTACTCGACCTCTCGCTGGACCCGGGTCTTGGTTTTGGTCATGTGGATGACCGCCTTGGAGATATACTTCATAGCCACCCTTTGTCCAGTGATGGTATGCGTTGCCACTGACAAAAGATGAAAAAGGGGAGGCATCAACCGGGAACGAAGGGCGATCCGTCATCAAACTCGGGAGAAACGTACTCTTGACTTTTCCAAAGGTGCCTTCGGCGATGTCGCCAATGACGGTGTACTCCCCGAGCTTTGAAGCCGGAAACAACATAGGGTTGTCGACCATCTGGAAGAGCCCGTCAAGAGATGGATCGTTGTCGTTGTCGTTGTCGTCTTTCGATTGTTCGTCCCAGTCGACTTTGGATTCTTCCCCTCGCTCGAGCTTGTTGGTGAAAAAAGACTTTTTGTTGTGGTCTTGGCCGATGGAAATGGAGTTACGTACGCATCTGGGGTCCTGATCCCCAGATTATATAAATTCTGCAGTCCCCCACACACCGGGTTCAACAAATCTCGATCACGTGCCTTGGACCGTGGAAGTGGAAGAAGAGACTGTTTGGAAAAAAAAAACGGCCCCAGAAAGCTCTGATGTTCCGAAGTTCTGTCATAGCCAAAGTCCTGGGTCAGATAAAGTGGGAACTTCTTTTTTTTTCGCTCTTTTTTTGAGTTGGGAAGCTTCATAAATATTTCCTTTTCAATGTTCAAGTTAACTTAATATGTAGCACGTTGTCCTCTCCTAATCCAACAATATTGTTGCGTCTCCCCCCCAAAGACGACTAGAGTTCCTAGAGTTAATGACGCCTCTAAATGAATATAAAAAAAACATTCATCGCTCAATTGACGACTTTGGAAATCTAGATATTCGACCTCTCTTTGCTTCCGTGTGAAGCGTCTGTCGTTCACCCACCCACGAGAGCAAGGAAAAAAATACAGTTACACGATACGCTTATAAGAGTGCATTTTGGCTGGGAGAGGGATCAATGTACGCTACACATTAATAGGAGGTAATATGCACCATTACCATATGCATTATCATAGGGCATATCGACTGTACAAATTAGCAGAACCTGCAACCAGATTCACATTTCGCATCGACTGTCCCATTGACAACAATCATTGGGTGACTTTCATACATACCCCCGCAACGGTAAATTTGCGAACGCCACTCGCCCGACGCCATCCACTCGCCGCGTGCACCACATAGTACCATCACCACCACCATCACCACCACCATCACCACTAAACCACCACCACCCAAAACCCTCCCCACCCCATCATGCGCCGCGCCCAAAGCGTCCGCTCCTACCCCCGCACATCCCTCAACCTCACCACCACACTAGACCCCTCCGACCTCTCCGCCCTCCGCGAAACAGACGACC
>JBBPNR010000908.1:0-15293 GCA_038091015.1 Boletus vermiculosoides
CCTCCACCAGTGGCACAAGTTCTTTTTTGATCACTGCCTAAAATGGATCATAAACATCATGACACTATAGAATTGAATTGGTGGCTCTCTGTACTCCAGCCATGCATTGGAACCCATTATTGGGCAAATGATGTATTAACTCTCAAGCAATGCACAGGTTGAGAACACTGTGATCTTGAGAAGCTGCTACCTGCCATTCATGTGGGGGGTATTTCAGATGATGTCCTTTGTGCTCTTTATTCAATCACTGAATTTATTTTTCTTGCCCAGGACCAGTTTCTTTATGATAAAACTTTGCATGC
Source organism: Boletus vermiculosoides (assembly GCA_038091015.1). NCBI lineage: Eukaryota > Fungi > Basidiomycota > Agaricomycetes > Boletales > Boletaceae > Boletus > Boletus vermiculosoides. The sequence goes on from JBBPNR010000908.1 coordinate 303, forward strand.
CCTCACTGAGGCATTGCATGAGTTCCATCACTTCAAACCCAGTATACTTGCCATTGGTGGCCATCTAGGCAAGAATGGTCCCCTTGACCACTTTTAGATCCTAAAGCTTGAGCTCATCCAGCATGTTGTATGCAGCACATAGGCTATGGAGGCCCCTTACCAGTGGAGTAGTGATATAACCAACAATGTCATATTACCCATGTCAAGATCCCCTATCAACTGTCCAATTGATGTGACTACCATCCACAATGTTGTCACTTCCTTGATCACCAAGAAAAGCTATGGTTCTTCCAGCTCTTTATTATAGTAAAGACTGCAGGTGCACCTCTATTCAAGGAGATAGTATATGAGGCAAGATTGATGCAGATCTACTATCCTGAATCAACATGGATTGAGAGTGTTTTGCCAGAGGAATGAAGCATTAGCACCAAAATGTCAATAGTCTCTGTTTTCCACAATACTCACTTCCACCATTCTTCTGACAACTTCACAGCAGTTCTTCTCACCATGAGGCCATGTTTTCCCAAGCTTATAGTCAATGAAGCTTCTCAGCTACTCTCCATCACCAATCTGTGCCAGGCTCTTGCAGACTCTTTCTTTCAATGGTTGTCACATCTTCCACCCCAACTGTTCTCTATATACTATTTTCTCACATCTATGTCTGGTTGAAATTTCAGATGCAGCAATGCTCATTACAAGACACTTTTGCTCTTGCTCCACCTCAAATAGTTCAAGCTGCCCCCCCAGTCCATCTTTGCCCTTTGGTCAGGCCAACACTGTCCCTATCATGCATAAAAGTGGTGAACTAACTTTGGATGTTCTCAATGAGTGTAGGTTTTATTCTCTTTACCAAAAGCTAATTAAATCCACTGATGTGGTTTGGTAGGCTACCTGGTTGCTCAAGTCAAAGCAATTTTGCAACCCATCACTGATCCTCTTCATTTGCCTCTACTCTATGTTGAATTTTTCAACTGCTTCAATGCTCATGTTACAGTTGTCAATAGTGCATGGATTATCATTCCTGCACCAAAGATTGAAATATTTCTTATCTACCACCATCTTCAATCTAATGGCTTGCCCTTAGGGGATATCATCCCTATGGATAGTGTATGCCAGGTTATATAGCTTATCCCAAAGTTTGGGACTGTGGTGCCACAGGAGATGATGTATGACAACTGCCTAGACATTTCCTGAGAGTTTTATATCAACAGCTTTGCTGATGTTATGATTACAACTGGGGGTAATCATACAAGTAGACATGAAGTGTAGTCCACCTTGAGGTAGACTCTAGCCTTAACAAGTAAGGTTCCTTCAGGCTTGTTGATATGCCTGGTGACTATAGATGGCAACTAGGGCAAAGATCCCTAGTAAGATGATGATGAGTAACCCAAAATGAACAAGGTTGGATGACCTTGACCCAGGTGAAGTCTTTGGGTAGCAGGGTTGATGGTGAAGTGGTCTAGTTCTCTGTATGGAGGTGGAGAACCTAGAGACAAGCCAACATCAGCAAGACATTGGAGGTGGTGGTGAACGATGAGGTAGTCATCTGGACAGAGGTTGATGATGGAGGTCAATAGTGGCAACCCAGATAAACAACTAGAGTTGTCAAAGGGTTCTTGAAGATGGTGGCAAGAGTCTTTTAATGAAGAAGGAGAAGAGGAGAGCAAGGATAGAGGACAAGTGAGAGGAGATCACAGGGAACAGATGATGTATGTATAACCACAAGAGTATACTGTAAGGTAGTACACTTTAGGTGTCAGATCAAGGTTAGAGAGAGAGAGGTGTTAGAGCAGAGCTCCAACTTACATATGTATATACCCCAGTTGCAAGGGCTTTAGGGCAAGTATATCCCAATCTGGTAAGGTGGTCCATGCACATCTAACCTTAATATAGTAAGAGTCCATATCCATAGAAGAAAACCTGGCATCTGTGTGGCAAGGATAAAGACAGGAATGGTAGGTGGGCACTGCTGTGGAAAAGTCATGAGTGTTGTAAAGTCAATAAGTAGTGTAAGGGAGTGCAAGGGGATAGTCATCCCAAGGGGTTCTAAAGTTAGGTTGTTAGTAGGAATGGTTAGCAGAGACTGACCACAGCATGTCACTGACAAGGATTACTAAAAAGGAAAAAGTGCAAGACAAAAGTGGGCAGATAGGGAAATCCAGTCAAGGACAAGGACTGGATATGAAATGAGGCCTAGGACAAGGGCCAGAGTTGATATAAATGAATGCAAGACATGAAATTTGGGTGAGAGATCAAACATGGGGGAAGAAAACTGCATTTCAAAAGAGAATACAGGGTTTTTATAGTCCAGATTATGACCCAGACTTGTTGTAACTATGGGAATAAACTATAAGGAAGTATTGCTTTGAGCATAAAAATAATGTAGCCAACTATGAATGATCTGAATGTTGTGAATTATAAAGGAAAGTTAATAATCCTAAAAAGGAAAGTCTGGGACAGAGTGCATGTGTTACAATTAAGGAGGCCCCTAACCAATTTCCTCCTTCACCTCCTCCTCATTGTATACCAACTCCAGTCTCTTTGTCAGTTACCCCACCTTCCCACCTTGACCAATCCAGCACTACTCTTTTCTCCACCCTCTTTGCTGATCTCCAGGACTTCCAGATCCCCACCTCCACCTGGGCCGACCTATTAGACGAGTCCCTCTTCAAGGGATGAGGATGTTACGACTATGACCAGTAGTCATACAAGTAGACACAAAGCATAGAGCCGCCTTGAGCCTAACTCTTGTGGGTCCTAACGGTGTAGGATACCTTCAGGCTTCTTGGATGCCTGGCGACAAGCAACGAGGGATACTAGGAGGAGTATCCTGAGATAGACAATGACCAAGAGTCCTAGATAGAAGAGGTTGAATGACCTTGGTCTAGGCAAGGATCTAGGATGGCGAGGTTGATGTTGGACCAGATGGGTTCTCCTAACTGGAGTGGAGAACCGGGAGATTACCAGCGGCAACGGGATGTTGGTGAGGTAGCAACGAAGGGTTGCTAATACTTGACAACTCTAGAGAGGGTCTAGAGTGTTGACAGCGACAGAGTCCTTCAACGAAGAAGAAAGGAGGGATATAGGGTGGAAGAGAAGGCCACTCTTCTTTGGCAGAAGATCTGTGAGGATTGGGGGAAGTTGGAGTGTCCCTTGGGCTAGATGAGGGTATCCCAAGCATCAGAGATCCATGGGGATCCTTTTTATGACCTCTGGGCAAGGTTAAGGGAAACCCAGATTGGGGTAATTTCTCTGGAGGTAGTGTAAGTCCGGGAGATTTGGGGGTTGTTTGATTTCTGGAATGAACAGAGTGGTCCTTGAGGACCAGGGGAGGAAGGGAGGGACTGGATATGAAGTCCGCTCGGGGGACGAGGCAGAGAACTAGACCATGGGGTTGGTCTAACCGGGGCTATGACCTATGGGAGGGCCAACGAGGGAGGAATGCTAGAAGCCAGATATGGAGTCCGCTCGGGGGACGAGGCGAAGACCTAGACCACAGGGTTGGTCTAACTGGGGTTACGACCTATGGGAGGGCCGATAGGGGAAGAAGGGGGGCACCGATCCAGGGGAGGAGGGTGCTGGGGGAAGAAGGGGTGGAGCCAATGCTCCAGGGGCATCTGTCTGGGTGAGGGAGGGAGGCATCAGGAAAAGAGGTGGTCAGAGACCAGCTGAAGGTAGGCTTCAACCAAAGAGGTACTTCGGGTGCACTACGACGGTGTTGTTTTCTCCAGAACAGCCAAACTGAGGGGTGGTGCCGTTTTCTCCAGGTGCAGTGAAACTGAGAAGAGTGCCGTTTTCTCCAGAACGGCCAAACTGAGGCAAAAGACAACACTCTTGGTGGAAAAAGTGCTGCCTTTGGTGGGTTATCAAAGAAAAACCCAGAAATTTGGTTTGCGGACCCATCACTATGAGACCCATAGTGATTCTGCTTGCCCGAGGGTGAGAGCCCAAGGACTGTGTTGATGAGGAGACAGTAAGACCATGTCTCCAGGAGCTACACTGGTAGCAGGAGCCCGTTGGGGCTCATGAATATCTGTTCATCGGCAGGGATATTCTCCATACCATACATCCCCACATTCATTGTGCTACTTGACCAGCATAAAGAAAGTACCAGGTGGTAAACCAGATGGAAAAAAAAAATTGGGGGGGGGGAGGTATGGTCGGGTCGTGTGGGCATCCATAAGCCCAGGAGGTGGCAAATCTGAGACCAAGAGGAGGGTCTCCTGCCAACGAGAGGTTGTCCTAGTCTTCCCATACTAGATCGAGGGCAAGGGTCTAGTTTTTCTGTACTAGATAGAGGGCGTGCTATAAGGAGGCAATGGTTAGCCTCGACGTGTTGAGAGTGGGATCACTGGATAATCCCACACATTGAGGAGTGCTAAGGTGGAATCACTGATGATCCCCACTTGTTGATGTAAACATGGGTCCTTATTTTGGCATACCTCCCAGGCGAAGCCCTCCAGAGATGTCCAAGGTCGATTTGGTGGGTAGCTCCAACCCTTACCCAAGGGAAGGATGATTCCCAAGGAATACTTATCCGTTTCCTCTCCAGAGCCTTAAGCCCTTCTGAGAGAGAGACGGTCTGTAGGCACTCCGTCCTACTGAGTTTGGCTCATTGGTCATCAGCCAACGGTCACCAGACCCCCATTTGCACTGCGGTTGATTAGGCCACTACTCAATGCAAATGTTACGACAGTAGGGGAACTGTCCCCTCACCAAAGGAGCATGGCTAGCTCATGTAAGATCTGTGCTAGGGTGGTTTCCCTCAAAGTCTAACCATTGGTTGATCCGGTTCTTTAGTTTATCCCAGTGAAGCATCCCTCAAGGGAGTACAACAGGTTGGGGAGGCCCCCTTCCTGGTAGTGCCCAGCACTATGGTCTTCTCGATAGGAAACTCATGGTTTAGATAGACCAGTCTTGTTTCAGCGTTACAACGGATCCACTGGCTAGGAGCTATGGCGGGCCCCATTGTCGGATCAGAGAAGTCTTGCTTCTGGGAGCTGTGGTTTCCCGGGATGGTCGTCAGACCATTGAGGCGTCTGGCCTCACACAAGTGATCTGGTGGGATCCAGTTGAGGTAGGGTCCCTCCTACTGAGGTCTGGGCTGTCCAGGATGAGACAAGTACATCCCCAAGCCTATGGTGACAGTTTAATGACATATCTTCAGGTCATCTCGTAGTTTAAGGTTGTTTTGGACCTCTTTGCAGTTTATAGTCATGCCAGACTTGGCCCTTTACGTGGCGTGGTAAGGGGAGTTGTGCGACTGGGAGTGGCTGTCAAGCTCAGTTGAGATCCATCCTCGGCACAATTTGTCGAATGAGGAGTTGGTAATGTGGATCTGGGGGTTGGCGTCACTCCTTCTGTCTCCTCAATGGTAGGTACACTGATGTGTGATTACCCAGTCTTCTCCATCGTATTTTCTGTATTCTATGACTGGGGATCGGTCACAGAGACAACAGGACATGTTGTCATGGCAGCTTGGACACCAAGCATTGGTGTTGTCCAGCGGGGTAACCTCAGAGTTGGTGATGATGGGTTTGTCATCCCATCTGACTGTCTTTGCCTTGGGTACTGGGATGACCTTCCAAAGGTTGGGCATGTCCTTCCATTTTTGATCCTTTTCTTCTTCAGTGGTCCTCCACTTTCCTTTTGGATCGTAGTCTACTCCTTCTTGGCCGACGTGTGTTGGTTGCGGTGAGGTCTGATGATCCCTTGGTATATGGTGGTCGCCATCTGCCAGGTTTGGATCCTTTCATTGGTTCTGAGTATGGCCAGGTTTATCACAGCCCTTTCCTCTCCAGAGAGCACATATTTGTTGCTGGTGGAGGCGTTTCCACACTCTCTTTGATAGGTTAGGGGTAGGGGTGTTGACCTGGATAGTAGAGGATCTATCCTTAGGTTGGGCAGAGTGGGTTCATTCAAAGGGTTCATCGGCACCAATGGGAGGGTTTGGAGGACAAGTGGGGTAGGATGAGAGGGTTATGGGAGACAGGCTCAAAGGAGAGTCAGAGAGGAGGGTGGTTCTCCTCTTCTGTGGGTGGATGTAGAGAGGTTCCGTGGAGGAGTCGATGGTGATGGAGATCCTTAGGGGACTGGGATGATGTGGGGCATGTGCCTTGAGGATGGATGAGCCGATGCTGGAGGGTTCCAGCCTGGGGTTGGTGGAGGGTTCCACCCTTTGGTTGACAGAGGGTTCCATCCAAGGGTTGGAGTCGAGGGTGCGATGCAACGATGGCATTCACAGAATATAACCTTGATCTTTTGTTATGACTATGACTGGTAGTTGTACAAGTAGACACGAAGCGTAGAGCTGCCTTGAGCCTAACCCTTGTGGGTCCTAACAGTGTAGGATACCTTCAGGCTTCTCAGATGCCTGGCGACAATCAATGAGGGATACTAGGAGGAGTATCCTGAGGTAGATGATGACCGAGAGTCTTAGATAGAGGAGGTCGAATGACCTTGGTCTAGGCGAGGATCTAGGATGGCAAGGTTGATGTTGGACCGGACAAGTTCTCCTAACTGGAGTGGAGAACCAGGAGATTACCAGCAGCGACTGGCCATTGGTGAGGTAGCAATGAAAGGTTGCTAATACTTGACGACTCTAGAGAGGGTCTAGAGTGTTGATGGCAATGGAGTCCTTCAATGAAGGAGGAAGGAGGGGAGGGTGAGGAAAGAGATCAAGCAAGGGAATGTTGCAGGGAACAGATGATAAATACCACAAGAGTAACTGTAAGGTGTACACTTTAGGTGTTAGATCAAGGTTAGAGAGAGAGAGGTGTTTGAGAGGAGCTTGAACTTATATACCCCAGCCATAAGAGCTTTAGGGTAGATATATCCCAATATGGTAAGGTGGTCCATGCACAGTCTAACCTGATATAGTAAGAGTCCATATCCATATAAGAAAACCTGGAGTCAATGTGGCGAGGTTATCACCTAAAAGGGCAGGAGGGGTCTGCCATAGGAAGTTCATGAGTGGAGGGACACGTCATGGGAATCAACATGGCGCAACATGTTGTGATGGCACATGAGTAGTCATAAGAGTGAAGTGAGGTCGTGGTGCGACACAAGGTAAGGTGGCAATGTTGAGGAGAGATCTGGCCTCAACTGAGATGGGGATCATTGAGGAGCACAGGAGGACAGCTGTGTGCGGAAGACACCGAAGGGCAGTGTTGTAGGACAGCTCCAGAGAAATCCAGTGGACAGCAGTGGGACTGTGATTGGTAGGTTATAAGGGCAGCCCTAAGGAGGGTAGAGGGTGGAAAGATCCTGAAGGGATATTCCAGGGAGGATCCGGGGAAGATCCAGAATTAGGAACATAGAAGGACGGCTGTGTCAGGAGATACCAGGGAAGGTGTAGGGTGATACTGGGCTGTTGCAAGATGTGTCGCGTCGAGCGTAAACGAGTGCGAGAATGCGCCAGGGTGGATGGTCCAGTGACAGGAGAGGTCATGTGATGGTCCCGGGGTCATGGAGAAGAAGAAAAAGACTGGGGGATACCAAAACTGTAACAGAGGATATCTATCACCACCTTCAGGCACCTCCATCCCCACCTCCAGATACTCCCTTCTTCACTGCCTCTCAGGTTCTCCCTTTCCTTCTCTCTGACTCTTACTTATATCCTTCTGACTTTTACTAACACTACCTCCTACATAGCTTCTCTCATAGCTATATGTATCCTCCTTTCTTCCTGTTTGTTTATCTCACATGCCTCATGACATGATGCGTCCTCCTTCCCTATTTATCTTTAGGACTCTGTCACTGGCCCTAAAGTACTTAGTATATATATTGGAGCGCTGCCTGTACCTACCTTTCCCCTTAACCTTGATATACACTATTTCATGTAATCAACTTGTTCCTCAAGATCCCCTCCCTTGTGCCTCACCTCACCTCTGCCCCATCCTCCCTTCTTCCAACTCTGGGCCAGTCCCAGTACTGCTAGCTTGCGCTAGGCCATTCACACTTAACTCCATATGGAGGTGACCAAGTGTAGGAACAAGGCATGGTTCTTCATGAACGTGTACCATTGTTACTGGTCATAACAGCATGCACATGAGTGGACAGCAATGGATAGGGGAGATATAACCCTAAGGGATATGTATCTCTTACATCTGAGGGGACTTTGAATTCTGACTGCCCCCAGTCAGTCCGATGACTATAAGGGACAATGACAATGATGATCAGGAAGTGGAGGCAACAATGGTGGGTGACAATGAGGGTAGCATGCTAATGATGACGATGATGGTGATCACAAAACAGGAGACAACAATGATGGTGATGGTGATAATGGATGTGACAACAACAATGACAATCTGGAGGAGTGGAACAAGAACAACAATCATGACAATCATGAAACAGGATGCAATGATAAATGCTGATGCTGATTTGAGTTTGGAGTGGCAGTGTCCTGTGTCCTGTGCAAGTGATTGGGTGCCTGAATGATGGAATGAGTTGCATGACTTCAAGGGTGGATGATGAGTAAGGATGATGAGTGGGAGAATGGAGAGAGCTGTGCTTTCATGATGTGAACCATATCTGTGGGACTTGTTGATAGCCCTGTGTTGAACCTATGGCATCTGCACATCACTTCATCAGGGTAGGGACTGCATCTGTGCACATCCAATGCAGTCTGTCTGAGTCTGATGCTCAATGTCCACAACACAAGCCTAAACATGAAAAATGAAAGAAATGTAAGGTGGACAAAAATGTAAGTACAAAATGATGAAATCAAATGAAATAAGACCAGATTGCAAGTGTCTGACTTGACTTGTCTTCATCATGCATCTTTCATGTCTATTCCTGCTTGGATTGAAACAATGTGCTATTTGTGTAACCAGATGAGGAATCTGAATGAATGGATAATGTGTCCTGTGTCCTGTGTGCATTCAAAGAGCAGAAGTGTACATAGTAGATTTGAGGACACTGGGATCTGGTGATAATGAAGAAAAAGGAGCAGCAGGTGAGAGACATGAACAAAAGAATGGAATAAGTATACAAGATGAAATGTTCTATTTTTCTTTTTCTGTTCTTTTGTTTTTGTGATGTGGTTACATTGTTCAACAAGTGAGCAATGAGCACTGGACTAAACCTGGGGTGGAATGGAGGTTGCTGGACTAAACCCAGGATGGAATTGATACATAGTTTCATGCAAATATGGAAGGCAGTTTCGGATTGCATGAAGGTAGCATTGGGAGAGCCATTGTGTGGAAATTGGAATGGAAGAACTTGAGAAAAGATCAATTGCAAAGATGAAAATCATATGAATATTTCATGAATAAAAACAGAGAGCATTATTAGGACCTCTCTCCTCCAAGGGGGACTTTTCCTGATGGCCTCCTGGTCATCTAATGATGCTGGAGTCAGTTAGGACACCCTGAAGAAAGTATGTAAAAAAAATAGTTAAAATGAGTGGATCCCTGGATCAAAGAGGAAACACTTTTGACTGGGTGGGGTGGATACAAAAGGTATGCAAAGTGCAGAAGAGAACAAATGAAAAGCAGCTTGAAACAAAATGAGTGATAAGCAAGCACATAGTCCAGTGATTGAAAAATGAATGAAGGTAGCAGATGGGGGTATGCATAGCCTCAATGATGATGAACTTGAAGAGGATTGGGATGGTACAGTGGGTAGAGGCCTGCATGGTCAAGGAGGTGAGAGACTGAATGAGAGCTCCATGAACAAGGCAGGTGGTAGTTCATCTGGGATAGATGATAATGGACAAGAAGTCGAAGGCAGATTGAAAGAAGACAGAGTGGATGGGGGGACAAAAGGTGACATATTCAAAAATGAAGAAGAGAGCAATGAGAAGGATGGAGAGGTATGCAGTCTGAAAAATGTTGAATTGGAAGAGAAGGGTGATGAAGTGGATAAGGAACATGGCTGCTCAAAGGAGAGCAGAATGCCCAAAGACAGCTGAACTGGTAAGGTGAATAAATGTTCATCTGATACAAAAAACAACAGATTTGAAGATGACAGAAGTGGTGAAGTGGATAGCAAGGCAGATGAAGGAATAGATAGCCCCCAGGATGAAGAGGACATTCTGGATGAAGTGAATAAAGCAGGCAGTGAATCAAAAGAGAGCTGAATAGATAGGGTGACAGAAGATGACAGAACAGAAATAGACAAGAGTGGAAAATAAAAAGACAGACTTGAAGAAGGTTGATCAGATAAGGTAAAGAAGGATGACAGATCAGAAAAAGGTAGACATGGTGAAGTGAATAAGTATGCACACAACATAGGAGATGTAGGCAACATTGGACTCAGAGAGAATGAGATGGCAAGGTAGAGAAGAAAGCACACGAAATATGTGGGTTGGGCAAAGTGGAGAATGACACATTGAAATCTAAAGACAATGGTGACAAACGCAATGGAGTGGATGATAAATGACATGATCCTGAGAACAATGCATCGAAAGAGAGTGGAAGGTATGAAGCAGATAAAGCAGGCAATGATGTGGGTGGAGCAGATAATGATGGCAACAAATTTGAACATGAAGGTGGTGAACTTGAGGAGGACTCATCACATGAGACAGGAGGTGATGATGGATCAAAAGTAAATGTAGAAGGTGAAACGGATAGGAAAGATGATGAATCGGAAGAGAGATGGGTGACAAAGTGATAGGAGATGAGTAGGATGATGAAATTGAAGATGAGATGTGCAGTCCTGAAGATGGTGGACTAAGGAGTTCAGCAAACAAACTTGATAATGGCTTGTCTGATATGCCAGATGATAAATTAGAAATCAGTGGAAGCAGTAAAGTGGCTATGGATAGAAGAGGAGAAAGGATGTTAGTGCGTCTTGGGGGATCTGGGTCATCCAGAATGTCAGTGGCAGATTCATCACACACCACTGTATGTGGTGTAGAGGACTGCTTGATCATGAGAGATGATGAAGGGTCAGCACAAATAATGTCAAAGGGGATGATACTGTTACAGTTTTGGTATCCCCTGGTCTTTTTCTTCTTCTCCACGACCCCAGGACCATCATGTGACCTCTCCTGTCACTGGACCATCTGCCCTGGCGCATTCTCGCGCTCATTTATGCTCGATGTGACACATCTTGCAACAGCCCAGTATTGCCCTACACCTTCTCCGGTGATTTCTGACACAGCCGTCCTCCTGTGTTCCTAATCCTGGATCTTCCCCAGATCCTCCCTGGAATATTCCTTCAGGATCTTCCCACCCTCTACCCTCCTTAGGGCTGCTCTTATGCCCTACTGACCCTGGACCCCCACAGTCCTGCTGCTGTCCACTGGATCTCTCTGGAAGCTGTCCTGCACACTGCCCTTCGGTGTCTTCTGTGCACAGCCATCCTCCTGTGCACTCCTCAGCGATCCCCACCTCAGCTGAGGCCAGATCTCTCCTCAGCTTCGCCACCACTCCTCATGTTGCTCCCTGATCATTCATGTGCCATCACACATGTCGCGACATGTTGATTCCCATGACGCATCCTTCCGCTCATGAACTCCCATGGCAGACCCCTCCTGCCTTTCTGGACGATTACTTTGCCACACTGACTCTGGGTTTCCTTATATGGATATGGACTCTTACTATAATAGGTTAGACTGTGCACGGACCACCATTACCAGATTTGGATATACCTGCCCTAAAGCCCTTATGGCTGGGGTATATAAGTTTGAGCTCCTCTCAAACACCTCTCTCTCTCTAACCTTGATCTGACACCTAAAGTGTACACCTTACGGTTACTCTTGTGGTATTCATCATCCATTCCCTGCAACATTTCCTTGCTTGATCTCTTTCCTCACCCTCCCCTCCCTTCTCCTTTGTTGAAGGACTCTGTTGCCGTCAACACTCTAGACTCTCTCTAGAGTCGTCAAGTATTAGCAACCCTTCATTGCTACCTCACCAATGGCTAGTTGCCGCTGGTAATCTCCTGGTTCTCCACTCCAGTTAGGAGAACCCATCCGGTCCAACATCGACTTCGCCATCCTAGATCCTCACCTAGACCAAGGTCATTCGACCTCCTCTATCTAGGACTCTCGGTCGTCGTCTACCTTGGGATACTCCTCCTAGTATCCCTCATTGCTTGTCGCCAGGCATCCGAGAAGCCTGAAGGTATTCTACACTGTTAGGACCCACAAGAGTTAGGCTCAAGGCGGCTCTACGCTTCATGTCTACTTGTATGACTACCGGTCGTAGTCATAACAGATACTAGATGACAGTGAAGAGATCAAGATTGATGTGAGAGTATCCGGACTGCCTGTATCATCAGTCCAGTCAGATTTCTGCCATGCTGGACAGGGTGCATCAAATTCGTCTGTTGTAATAGAAAATGGAAGATCACCATCAATGATTTTGAATGAAATGTTACTAGGTGCAATATCCTGCAACATTGTATGTATGTTCAACAGGAGACACCACTGGTGAGGGCAAAGAGATGAGGTCTGTGTGGATGACAGGACAGAGTGACTCAGATAATGGTGTTAAATAGGCAGGAAACAATGGTGATGGTTTTGGAATGTAGAGCTGGTGGTTGTTGTCACATCCTGGGTACCAGTGCTGGACCTCAGTGATGAACACTGACCAATCTGGCATCTGTGCAGATACTTGGCATGATGTCTCCCAGAGCTCAGCTTCCTCTAAGTCAGCATACCGGATGGCAACCTTGATCTTTTCTGTGTTAGTAAGTCTGAGGTTTGTTGTTAGGAGGTTGATGTGTTCTAGAAACAAAGGTAGCTGTGTTGAGACCTGGGCACTGAATCTGGGTGCATCTGTGGTGCCTCAATGAGGAAGCTGCAAGAGGTAGCTTGGGAGCAGCATAAATGATGATGAAAATGGCTGCAAAAAAAAGATGGTGATGCATGGTGATGAAGATATGAGTAGTGGTTGAATTGTGTGGTGGAGGGCACAGCTGATACACACATGAACATGGATTACAGGTTCTGGTGGCAAAGACGAAAAGAACTGGATTATGTCTGGATCACAAGCAATGAGAAACATGAGGGATGATGAAAGAAAAATGAATTGGTCATGAGAGATGTGTGGTGAAGATGTTATGTGGGTGAACATTGGGACTGTGAGCATTGACTGTGATGATGAAGAAAGGGGTCCCACCTGGACTATAAGTGATGGCACTGATGACTGAAAGAAAGACCTTGCTACAAGCAAGGACATAGGGAATCTGGCTGATGGAGGGGAGATGATGGGCAATAATGAAGGTGATAGCATGGCAATGCCAAGGGGCCTAAGCGCACATGAGGTGTAGGATGAGAATGGCAAGGGCAAAGAGCTAGGTGCATGTAGGAAGGGAGAGGATGGCGCTGGTGATGGGGATGATGGGGATGGGATGTGGTGATAACGGTCTGGTTCTGAGTGTGCACAAATGCTTGGATCACAAGTTTTGATGGTGACGATGAAAGGAAGGGGATCCTGTCTGGACCATGAGTGACAATGGTAATGATCCCAGGAAGATTCAGGCTAGCTGAAAAAAAAAGCAATGGGCAAGGATGATGGCAATTGAACAACCGGAGATCAGATGGGGTGAGCTGATGATCAGAAAGATTGATGGTGATCCCTGCAATGGAAGTGGAAGAAAGCAATCAGATTCAAATTAGGGGAATGAACTATGGTTAAGAGGGTGGACTTCCTTCCAACAATGGAAGGTACTAGAGGATTTTGATTTTTGAAGGGGAAGTGTTACAGTTAAGGAAGAGACCCCTACTCAATTTCCTTCTTTGCCTTCTTCTGATTGCATACTGACTCCAATCCCTTCGTCGGTTACCCCTTCCACCCATCTCGACCATCCTGGCGCCACCCTTTTCACCTCCCTATTCTCTGACCTCCAGGAATATAATATCCCAACCTCCACATGGGCCGATCTCTTAGACGAGTCCCTCTTCGAGGGATGAGGCTATCCAGTGGACATCTCCACCACTGCCTCCGGGTATTCCCCTCTCCACTGCCTCTCAGATTTCCCCTTTTGTCTATTGACTCTTATTTACTCCTTCTGACTTGCTTGGACACTGCCTCCTCTATAGCCTCTCTCATGGCTATACATTTTTCCCTTATATCATCCTCGTTTACCTCATGTGCCTCGTGACGTGACGCGTCTCCCTTCCTTATTTATTCTTAGGACTCCGATACCTGCCCTAGAGTCCCTGGTATATATATTGGAGCACCACCTGTATACTCCTTTCTTCTTAACCTTGATATATACTATTTCGTGTAGTCAACCGTTCCTCAAGATCCCCTCCCTCGTGCCTCATCTCACCGCTACCTCATCCTCCCCTCTATCAACTCCTGGCCAGTCCAGGTACTGTTGACTTCGGTCAAGCTGTTCACACTTAACTCCTTTGGAGGTGCCCAAGTGTAGGAACAAGACGTGGTTCTTCACGAACGTGTATCATTGTTATGGGTTGTAACAGGAAGTGGTGTGAAAAATTGATGCGGTGATGGTGGAGTCGATGAGGTGACCACTGTGGTGGCATAAGTCAGTGTGTCCTTCTTGACAACCCTGGGAAAACCCCCTCATGGTGGGCTCTAGTTGTAAAGTCAATAAGTAGTATAAGGGGGTGTGAGAGGATAGTCATCCCAAGGGGTTCTAAAGTTAGGTTGTTAGTAGGAAGGGTTAGCAGAGACTGACCACAGCATGTCACTGACAAGGATTACTAAAAAAGGAAAAAGGGCAAGACAAAAGTGGGCAGATAGGGAAATCCAGTCAAGGACAAGGACTGGATGTGAAATGAGGCCTAGGACAAAGGCCAGAGTTGATATGAATGAATGCAAGACATGAAATTTGGGTGAGAGATCAAACATAGGGGAAGAAAACTGCATTTCAAAAGAGAATACAGGGTTTTTATAGTCCAGATTATGACCCAGACTTGTTGTAACTATGGGAATAAACTATAAGGAAGTATTGCTTTGAGCATAAAAATAATGTAGCTAACTATGAATAATCTGAATGTTGTGAATTATGAAGGAAAGTTAATAATCCTAAAAAGGAAAGTCTGGGATGGAGCATGTGTGCATGAGTGGA
>JBBPNR010000909.1:0-15293 GCA_038091015.1 Boletus vermiculosoides
AGTGAGTCATTGAGGGAGAAGTAGCCCTCCATAGCCATGAGCCATCGGTTTGCATCTGCGGATTCTCCGGAGAACTCCTCTGGTAGGGCAGCTTTAACTCTGGGCATGTTGTTGTCGTCTTCGTTGTCGTCTTCGTCTCCAGGTTCAGGGTCATTGGGTGGGTCCGGGAGGAGATCAGTTCTCCTAATAAAACTTTTGTATGCTTGTCTATCGTCAGGGGAAGAGTCTTCCTTAGGGGCTTTGGAGATGGGAGGTTGAATGGGGATGTCAACCTGTATCTCGGGTTGGTGGTGGTGACCACTAGAGGAAGCTCTAGATAGAGTGGGAGATGGAGTGGTTCGACGAGGTGGGAGAGTGAAGGTTCCTGTTCTAGGTTGGGAACTAATCCTTCTAGAGGATTGGGGAGAGTCAGAGTGAGGGATGGGAGAGAAGGCGGAGGACAGGGGATTAGGTTAGGGAGGGGAGATGCGTTGCTCTTCGTCAGAAGAGGCTTCTCTATCTCTATAAAGTAGAGAGTCTAGGCATATGGACCTCGTCTTTGCTCAGTACCTAGACTACCACCAGGTAGTCTCCAGGGGGTTCGGGCGTGATAGCACCAGTAAGGTATAACCTTGATATTTTGTTATGACCAGTAACAATGGTACACATTCGTGAAGAATCATGTCTCGTTCCTACACTTGGTCACCTCCATATGGAGTTAAGTGTGAATGGCTTGACCAAAGTCAACAGTACTGGGACTGGCCCAGAGTTGGAAGAAGGGAGGATGAGGCAGAGGCAAGGCAAGGCACAAGGGAGGGGATCTCGAGGAACGATATGACAACACGAAGTAGTATATATCAAGGTTAAGGAAGAAGAAGTATACAGGCAGTGCTCTAATATATATACCTAGGACTCTAGGGTATGTATTGGAGTCCGAAGGATAAATAAGGGAATAGACGCGTCACGTTGTGAGACACGTGAGATAAACAGACTGGATATAAAGGGGAAACATATAGCCACGGGAGAGGCTATAGAGGAGGCAGTGTCAGAGTGAGTCAGAAGGAGTAAAGTAAGAGTCAAGAGATAAAAGGGGAACCCCAAGGGGCAGTGGAGGAGGGGAGTATCCAGAGGCAATGAAGGAGATGTCTGTCCTGATGAGGAATAGCCTCATCCCTCGAAGAGGGATTCATTTAAGAGGTTGGCCCACATGGAGGTTGGGATGTGGTAGTCCTGGAGGTCGGAGAACAGGGAGGGAAAGAGGGTGGTGCCAGGATGGTTGAGATGGAGAGGAGGGGTAACCGACGAGGGGATAGGAGTCGGTGGGTGAGGAGGAGGAGACGAAGAAGGAAATTGATAAGGGGTCTCCTCCTTAACCATAACAAGTGTCGTGGTGAGACAGGGTCAGATGACTACAGAGGACCTTGCACATTGGGTGGTTGATTGCAATGTTGTTCAGCCATATCTATGAAGACAGTCCAAGGAGTGGGAGGGGGAACCTCAGTGACTTGAGAGCTCACTGTTCAATAAGCAAAGGCTTAAAAGCCATAGCATGGCAGTGCACAGCATGTTTGAAAGTGAGTAATGGTAGCAGTGACAAGCCAGCAACACATCAATGTGCATGATGTGACCACCATGTTCAATGGAGTTGGTTTAAGTGGAGTGTAACCAGCTCTCATTACATTGGACCTGATTCTAAATATCTACATATGTAGGATTCGGCTTCAGTGAATGTGGAACTCACTTGATGCTGCAGTTGATGAGGGTATCTGACAGGGGGTACTTGATCTGTGCTGATGGAAGAGTGCCATATGTGTTTTCTGTCTGGGGGTGAACTCTTGCTATTGGGCAGTTGTCCATGCTGTGAATGGCAACTGGGGTGGTTGTGACTGGCCAGGAGTAAGGCTGACGATATGATTCTAGAGGCTTGTGTCAATAATAGAGCCAAGGCTTCTAAACTCAAATGAACTGACCTTTTCATCAATTGTAAGCAACTGTAATTCTTTATCAGCAGTGCCTGACTTCTGCCTGATGCTTGTTAGCATGGCAGTTGGGAGATGATAAAGCTTGGCAATGAGGCTGCTTTTGTGAGTATTGATGGGTATCTGACAGTCCATCAAGGATGAGCTGGACTGCATTATTTGTCCTGCAGAGCCAGGTTGGCTGCAAGATCTAGTGGGCTGCAAGAATAGCAGTGTCTGTGTGGGCAGGACTGAGCCTATATTTGCATTTGGTGGAAGCATACTTAGCCAACCCATATGCTGGTGTACAAGGATGTGGGATGATGGGGAAGAATTGGGCACAGAATTGAGAAGGCATGCACTATAAGGGCTCCAGATCTGGATCACCTAATACAGAAAAGGAGGTGAGACCATTGGCAATTTTATGTATTGAGTTGGCACAAGGCCTGCAGTGTTGATGTACTGTTTATCATGTGGTTGGTCTGAGATATCTGGTCATTGTTGGGAATTGGTACATGTTGACTATGCACATGGTGTGGTATAGGCAGTGCATGGTGGGAAAGACTTGCATAGATCCAAATCAAAAAGAAGTCAGGACAGGAGGGAGGGAAGTCTAGTCTGTCCATTGAGAAGCGGTGTTATGACTACAACCGGTAGTCATACAAGTAGACATGAAGCGTAGAGCCACCTTGAGCCTAACTCTTGTTGGTCCTAATGGCGTAGGATTCCTTCAGGCTTAATGGGAGCCTGGCAATGAACAATGAGGGATACTAGGCTGAGTATTCCGAGGGAGATGACGACTAAGAGTCCAAGACGAATGAGGTCATATGACTTAGACCTAGGTGAGAGTCTTGGGCAAGGTCGACGACAAAGAGGTCTGGTCCTCTGTACTGGAGTAGAGAACCTGGAGATGAGCCAATGACAATGAGCCATAGGAGAGAGCAATGATGGAGTTGCTCGAACTTGATGACTTCAGAGAGGGACTCTGAAGTGTTGATGGCAACAGAGTTCTTCAACAAAGGAGGAAAGAGGGGAGGGCGAGGTAGAGATCAAGCGAGGGAATGTCACAGGGAACGGATAATGAATACCACAAGAGTAACCGTAAGGTGTACACTTTAGGTGTCAGATCAAGGTTAGAGAGAGAGAGGTGTTCGAAAGGAGCTTGAACTTATATACCCCGGCCATAAGGGCTTTAGGGCAGGTATATCCCAATCTGGTAAGTGGTCCATGTGCAGTCTAACCCTAATATGGTAAGAGTCCATATCCATAAAAGGAAACCTGGAATCAGTGTGGCGAGGTAATTGCCCAAAAAGGCAGGAGGGGTCTGCCATGGGAAGTTCACAAGCGAAGGGATGCATTGTGGGAATCAGCGTGTTGCAATGCATTGTGATGGCACGTGAGTGGTCACAAGGATGAATTGGAGTGTAACACGAGGGGTGGTGATGTTGAGGAGAGATCTGGCCTCAACTGAGAGGAGATCACCGAGGAGAGCACAGAAGGGCAGCTGTGCGAGGGAGTCACTGAAGGGAGGCAGTGTAGGACAGCTACCGGAGAGATCCAGTGGTACAGCAGGAGGGCTGTGTGGAGCTGTGGGGGAAGCACGAAGGGAGGTGGTATAGGACAGCTACTGAGGAGATCCAGTGGTACAGCAGGAAGGCTGAGAAGAGCTGTGGGTCAGAAGGGGCTCAAAGGGCGGCCCTAGAGTAGGCGAAGTGTGGGAAGGTCTGAAGGGACATTCCAGGGAGGATCCAGGGAAGATCCAGGATTGGGACACAGGGGGGTGGCTGTGTCAAGAGACACCAGGAAAGGTGGTGTGGTGGGAGGTGTGTAGCATTGAGCATAAATGAGCACAGGAATGTGCCAGGGGCGGATGGTCTGGTGACAGGAGTGGTCGTGGATAGGTACAGGGTCGAGGGAGAAGGAAAAAGACCAGGGGTGTACCAAAACTGTAACAAGCAGTTCTGTTGAGAATGAAGCTACAGCATCGTCAAAATCAAATCAACACTCACAGCACTAAGCAGACCATTGAATGACAATAAATCAGTGAAGGGAGCTGGATTGATTTTGTAGTTGATGTTGGCCTCATCTTGACTATATGATCACTATCTGATATGGTGGGGGAAGAGGATGAGAAGGATAATTTCTCTGTACAAACAAGGTCAAAACCCTTTGAGTGAATACATCCAATATAACATAGTCCTGTTCGAAGCACTGTTCCCAATGTTTGGAAGTGACAAAGAACTTTGTAGACAAAGCCCCTCATGTTGGAATTACAAATGTGACATAGTAGATTACATAAGCACTGACTATTTCCATGCATTGTAGTTTAGTTACATACACCTCAGCTGGTTTCCCAATCACTGAGGTGAGTACTTATCATTTACAGAGCTATATACATACTAATACTGACTACCTACAGTACTTACAGTAGATATTCAATAGGTAAGCTCAGCTGGTTTCCCAACCACTGAGTACTTAGATATTCAATACCTCATTGGTATAGCCTTACACTGACAAGAATGCAGAAGTATGACAGGCTGGGCTGGATACAAGGGGACTGGGGAGAAACAAGGGTGGGGTGGATTAGGCTGACAAGAAAACTGGTGAAGGCAACTATGTGTTGCAGGGAGTGGGGTAATATATATTGATGGCATGGGGTCCAAACCCAATACCAAGGAAACCATTGGATGCCCCAGATTAGGAAGACCTTGGTTTTATTACAAGAGAGAATTAAATAAAAGAGCAGTAAGGAAATGATGTGATGTGACTCATTAATAAGCCTAAGGGCAAAGTTTGACTTTTGGATATTAGGAGGATTTGGACTTGCAAGCTGGGTAATGAATATGGCATGTACATTCAGGCCCACAGAACTTGAAACTTGAAGCAAGGGCAAATAGGCATGGTGAATCGACATCTTGCATATGGGTACAAAGCTGTGGTATATATTTAGAGGCAGGAGTGGATCTGCAAACATTCTTGGGATGCATAGGACTGTCCTAATGTAGGAGAATGCTATACAATGGGGGAGAGCTGAACACAGAATCCAGGCTCCCAGGTGGACAGAGACAACTTGAAAATCCTCTGGACATCATTATCTCAGTGCGGTGAAAATACATGAAATGGGTGAGCAATGGAGTGTTGCAGGTTAATAGGCTGGAGTTGAACAACTGTTGATGTCCAGATAAATGAGTAAGAAATGGCTGGATTGATAATGGAGGGTGCAGGAATTGCTCATATTTTAAATAAGAGACTTGAAGCTTGACATTCTGCCATTGACTTGTCACATGTGCAAGTCACTGGTCACCCTCATCCAAAAACACTGGTATGCATTCTCCTCGGCTCAAATCACAAGTATATCATGATTCCAGAGCTAGTACTACACATACATAAGTGTGTGTAAGCAGAAACTATGAGCCTGTAATAGCATAGTAGAAATCTTTATTGAAGTATTTGTTTAAGGGCATTGTGGAGAAGGAGTGGATACTGTTGTAACAGCTTAGTCAATTGTCCACAGCATGACCATCAAAGTGAGGAGCAACATTACAGTAGGATTGTAGTTGATCCAATGGAAATATCTCACTGAGTGGGGTGCCAGATGCACACATCACTCACTTCAGGACATGCAATCCCAAGAATGGTTCAACAATGGATCTGTTGGCTTGGCCAACAATGATGAGATGTTCTGTGTAAACAAGGAAGTGGTCTGCCCAAGAAGTTCTCTGATTCCTAGGGGAAGCAGGGCACATGATCATGCAAACAAGGACAACAGTGTGACCTGCATGGTTTGCATTTTATTATTGCATTGGTCTCTCATGTGTAAGATCACTGTATACCTGCTAAACCACTCAAAGGCCATGCATATGTCTCATCAATGTTCAGGAGTGCAGTGTCATAGTAACCATATTTCCATTCTCCCTCAAGTGGGTGAGCATGGACTATGAAAGTCAAGCCCAGTGAAAACAGGTCATAGTACAACTTTTGCTACAGATGGACCTTGTTCAAGACTTGGAGTTTGTTAAAAGAAAGTGGAGTGTTGTGGGGCAATCTCCTCCAGCCACCAAAGACATGGAAATTTCAAGTGAAAGCACCTTCATGGTTGATATAGTCCCCTAAGGCTGCTTGCAGGTCTGGGAGATTGAACTTCTGTGCAATATTGTCAATGGAGATATGGTGGATTGAGGAGTCATGGTTGAGATGGAGAACTATAGAGCTGTGACAGAAATTTGAAAAGGATTAGGATTGGTACCAGGAGGGGCTGCAAGGAGCCACTGAGCTGCAGTGAAAAGATTGGTTGCTTTGTGATGTGGTGACCACAGCTCCTGCACCAGTTCTAGACTTTTGTTGTTATTGTTGTCGTTGTTCTTCTCATCATCCAACCCTTCCTCCAGGTCCAGGTTACCACCACCCTCTGCACATGTAGACTCCTGGCTGAGAGCAATTGCAGTGTTGAAAAGGTGACACTTCTCATTGCAATCGAGGGAATAACATATCTGGGCACTGTAGTTCATATTGTTGGTCATGGAAGCAGGGTCTTTGATGACTTCAATGTGGGCATGTTCAGTAGTATCTGCAGTCCATTGGAGAATGCTTCAAACATTCCTGATACTTGGAATCACATGGTGCATCAATTCTAACTTTGGAATGTTAAAGTGGTTGAGTGGCACATTGGTTGTTGCACCACAACAGAGGCCATAGTTGAGGATTGCTTGCTTGCATTGGTGAAACTCTGCCAATGTGGCAGTGATTCTGTTGTGAGTGACAAAGGAGATGACTGTAGCCTGTGTGAGATAACAAAAGTCCATCAATGCCTGGATAGCACTGACAATGTTAGAGTTGGGAAAGCTGGATAGCATGACCATGGTATATCACTGTGTGTTTCACTGTGTCTGCCTGGTGACTTGCTTTAACTGCATGACACCCTGACAGAAATGATGAAAGCCAGTGATTGGAGGAAGGATAGAGAACTGGAAGTCTAGCTCATGAGCACCGAGGGCTTGTATGCACCACCCTAACTCATGGTCCCAGAAAAAATGATGCCAGTGGTGCAGACTCTTAGGGGTCAGGAATCATGCAGGACAAGAAAGCAGCCAGTTCTGGAAAAATGAATGAGAGACTCCACTGAGATGGTATTTTTCACACTCTTTGAAGTAGTTCTTGACATCCTCAGCTCTTGTCTCAAGGGACTTGAGCTGTGCCAAAGTGAGGGTGCCTGTTTGAGTTTGACATGGATTCAGATCTTCAAATTGATCATACTTTGCCAGAGTGACAGGAGAGGTTTGTCCTCATATACAAGCCACCATGGCTGCTTCAGGTGTGTCAGCAATGTAAGAAATGAGTGGGGTGAAACAATAATGCAAGTTGCCTGCAGGGTCTGACATCATCCTCCCAATATGCGCTGCAATCTTCAGGGGTTTGAGAACAATATCTAGACATTGGTGAAACAGCTGGGTGTCAAGGACTGAACAGATTTGAGTGGAAGAGTACAGGAACTAAGGAATTGGCATGAATGTGAGGAGGAGAAAGGTGTGAGATGATGCTTTATTGCAAATCTTCATTCTATATTGGTGAGACTGATGAGTGAGAGTAAATGAAATAAGAGGAGACAGAGAGTCCCAAAGGCAGTGGAAGAGAAGTATCTGGAGGCAATGGTATTGTTACAGTTTTGGACACATCCCCAGTCTTTTTCTTCTTCCCACAACCTCATGCCCATCACCTGACCTTCCTGTCACTGGACCATCTGACCCCAGTGCATCCTAGCACTTATTTACACTTGACATGACGCATTTGCAACAGCCATGGCACTGCTTCTCTGCACTGCTCCCCTACAGTGCCTCTATGCATGGCCGCCCTCCTATGCCCCTCTTGATCCTGGATCTTCCCCTGCACTGCCCTCTTTCAGTGCCTCTCACACAGCCATCCTTCTGTGCTCTCCTTGGCAATCCCCTGTCTCAGTTGAGGCCACAACTTACTTTGACATTGCCACCTCCTCATGTTGTGCCCCAATCTCAGTTCATCCATGTAATCACTCACATGCCATCACAACACATCATGCCATGATAATTCCCACAATGTGTTCTTCACTCATGACCTTCCTACAGCAGTGCCCATCTGCCTTTTCTGTCATTATCCTCACCATACAGATGCCAGATTTCCTTCTTCAGATATGGACTCTTACTATGTATATTAAGGTTAGATTGTACATGAACCACCTTACCAGATTGGGATATACCTGTCCTAAAGCCCTTATAGCTGGGGTATATAAGTTAGAGCTCCACTTTAGCACCTCTCTTTCTCCAACCTTGATCTGACACCTAAAGTGTACTATCTGACAGTATACTCTTGTGGTATTCATCATCCGTTCCCTGCAATCCCCTCTTGCTTGATCTTTACCTTGCCCTCCACTCCTTCCTCCTTTGTTGAAGGACTCTACTGCTGTTGTCAAGAATCCTCTGAGCCACACATTGGTGGTTTATCTAGGTCGCTTTTGTCAATGACCCTCTGTTATTGACCCTTAGTCCAGGAAGACTCCCTTCCTGCCTGTTATGACTGGAAGTCGAATAAGTAGACATGAAGTGTAAGGCCATCTTAAGCCTAACCCTTGTTGGGTCCTAACAATGTAGGATACTTTCAGGCTTAACGAGAGCCTGGCAACGAGCAACAAGGAATACTAGGAGTATCCTGAGACAGACGACAACTGAGAGTCCAAGATGGAGAAGGTCGGATGACCTTGACTTGGGCAAGAGTCTTGGGTAGTGAGGTCAACGCCGAACCAGTTGGGTTCTCTGTACAGGGGTGGAGAACCTGGAAACCAACCAATGGCGATGAGCTGTTGGTGAAGAGAGCAACCAGAGGTTGCTCTACCTAGAGGACTCTAGAGTGAGACTCTAGAGGGGTCAACAGAGTCCTTCAACGAAGGAGGAAAGAGGGGAGGGCGAGGTAGAGATCAAGCAAGGGAGTGTTGCAGGGAATGGATGATGAATACCACAAGAGTAACCGTAAGGTGTACACTTTAGGTGTCAGATCAAGGTTAGAGAGAGAGAGGTGTTCGAGAGGAGCTCAAACTTATATATCCCAGCCATAAGGGCTTTAGGGCAGATATATCCCAATCTGGTAATGGTGGTCCATGCACAGTCTAACCTAATATGGTAAGAGTCCATATCCATAAAAGAAAACTCAGAGTCAGTGTGGTGAGGTAATTGCCCAAAAAGGCAGGAGGGGTCTGCCATGGGAAGTTCATGAGCAGAAGGACACGTTGTGGGAATAAGCGTGGCGTGACGTGAGTGATCACATGAGTGGAGTGAGGCTGTGGCACAACACAAGGTGGGTAGCAATGTTGAGGGGAGATCTGGCCTCAACTGAGATGGGGATCGCCGAGAATAGCACAGGAGGGCAGCTGTGCATAGGGGCACTGAAGAAGGCAGTGCAGGGGGACTGGGGAAGTTCAGTGGACAGCTGGAAGGCTGTGAAGTGGGGATAGCCGAAGGGAACAAAGGGCGGTCCTAAGGAGTGTGGGGGGTGGGAAGATCCAGGATCAGGACACAGGAGGATGGCTGTGTTGAGGGGCACAGAGGAAGGGCAGTGCAGGGGGGCAATACCAGGCTGTCGCAAGACGTGTCGCGTTGAGTGTAAATGAGTGCTAGGATGCGCCAGGGCAGGTGGTCCAGTGACAGGAGCGGTTACGTGAGGGCCCGAGGTCATGGGATAAAGAAAAAGACCGGGAGTGTGCCCAAAACTGTAACAGCCTTCATTGTTCAATGGCCCATAAACATTGGCTAGTCTCTAGATTCTCTATCCCATAGAGAACTAGATTCCCTTGCCACCAGCTCCACTATCCAAGAACCTCACCTAGGTCAAGGTCCTTTGACCTTGTCTACCTTGGGATACTAGTCATCACTGTCCTAGAGATCCTCTTTCTAGTTGCCCTCTTCACTTGTCACCAAGCATCCCGTCAAGCCTGAAGAAGTCTTATAAGTTAGGAACCAACAAGAGTTACACAAGGTGGACTATGCTTCATGTCCACTTGTACAATTACCCACAGTTGTAATCATAACAGGTATAGCCTCAACCCTCAAATAGTAACTTGTCTAGCAAGTCAGCCCAGGTCTCATGGGGAATGTGGTAGTATAGGAGATCAGCAAAAATCTCAGAGAAGAGCGAGGATCTGGGATGATCCAAGTGGGAGGGCAGTAAGAGAGACAGTGGAGGGATAGGAGATGGATGACAAGGAGGAAGAGGAGGAGAAAATAGGTGGGGGGTCTCCTCAAGTGTAACATTGTGTAGCCTAAGGCATAATAACACTGTTCCAAATATCATCTAAAGATAGCAATTGATGAAACAAATGTGTTAACTCAAGATATCACCCCAGGAGCTTCTTTAGGTGATTGGCAGCTCAAATTCAGAGA
Organism: Boletus vermiculosoides; assembly: GCA_038091015.1. Lineage (NCBI taxonomy): Eukaryota > Fungi > Basidiomycota > Agaricomycetes > Boletales > Boletaceae > Boletus > Boletus vermiculosoides. The sequence continues at coordinate 10,340 of JBBPNR010000909.1, forward strand.
TGTCAGCCTCAGAGGCAATCAAAGGCAATGATGCATGCAGAGATAGTGGCCACAACACTGCTCCATTAGCCAAGCCACAACTTTCCAAATTAGGATCGCACATGCATGCTGCAATCCCTGGACTCTACAGATCTTGACAACACTACTATAGATTTCTACATTTCTCAACCACCAAGTACTTATATATTCAATACATTTTGAATTTAATCATAAAAGATATATTCTAAATATCCATGGGTACTACAACCAATACCCACCTCTGACCCATGACCCATATAGGTATGGGATACCCATGCAATTGCCTACCTGGCACATAAGTTGGAGTTAAATATACAGATACCCACCCATACCCATGCCCCATACCCACCTCTGGGGGTATGGGTATGGGTATGGGTATCAGGAGGGCAAACCCACACCCATACCCACATGGTACCCATATCCATGCAATTGCCTATGCTTAGCTCATCAGGTTTAGCATGTTCAGCATCTTGAAAGGTAAAACACCACCCTATGAATACCTAACATACAAGCAAGCATAGTGAGTGCAGTAAAAATCATTCTATTCTCCAAACACTAGCTGATCAACCATCAGTAGCAGCCTAATCCTACCAGACCTGAGCAACAGTCAAGTTATCCTATCCACCTACCCAGCAAAGACTCTGTTATGAACGAGCCCCTGAGCCCCCTGCAGCCTGAGCCAATTATTCATGCCCTCCACAATCCAGTGGTGTCATTTTTTCATGAACCATTTGGTCCTCAAATGTGCAGGTTGCCTACCAGGTATCAAGACTTGCTTTCTAGGCCTTCCATATTGATGCATGCACCACCACCACCACCACCACCACCCCCTTCTTCAATTCACCATGTCTTTCTGCATGTTTTCAATACCTTCCATACACAATTCAACAAATTTCTAATTGTGCATGAGTATTGTCACCAACCAACCCATGATCTGGATTCCTTCATCCACCCAAATGATTTATCAGCCCTGTCATCCTTTTTGTTGCTGAGTCAATGAGACATACAAGTCAAATGTCTACCTCCTTGTCCATGGACAAATATGTCAATATGGCACCTGATGAATTGGACATTGACTGGCAGCCATCAAAAGTTGGTAGCTGAAATAACACAACTGAGTGCATTGATGAGTAGATTGTCTTGCACTTCATTGATGTAACTGAATCATATGCTATTTAGCAAAAAAAAAAAACCTTTTCATTGAATGAGCAATTAAACATACAAATAGTCAACTCTTTGGCTCTTTAGTGGGGTGCCTTCCAGGAGTGTTCTCAGTATTGCATATGTCTCGTCATTTCAGCAAATATGGTCTATATGACATCCAGCAAAGGCTGATAATAAAATTCCTCAATGGTGAAGCTCTTTCCATTTCCTGCCATGTTTTTCTTCCTAGTTGGTACAAAGATGTCCACAGTCATCCATTTCCATTTGTTCATGGCAAGGGGATCATCTGTGGGCAACATGTTCTCTGCAGCATCAAAGTGCCTAGTCTCCAATTGTGCATTAAACTCTTTGAACTCTTCCAGCCTGAAGTCAGGAGCTTCAAGAATATCCTGTACTAGTTATGTTACTTCAGCTACTGACTTTTGGTGGCTGCCAGTCAATGTCCAATTCATCAGGTGCCATATTGACATATTTGTCCATGGCCAAGGAGGTAGACATTTGACTTGCATGTCTCATTGACTCAGCAACAAAAAGGATGACAGGGCTGATAAATCATTTGGATGGACAAAGGAATCCAGGTCATGGGTTGGTTGGTGATGATACTCATGCACAATTAGAAATTTGTTGAATTGTATATGGAAGGTATTGAAAACATGCAGAAAGACATGGTGAACTGAAGAAGGGGGTGGTGGTGGTGGTGCATGCATCAATATGGGAGGCCCAGGAAGCAAGTCTTGATATCTGATAGGCAATCTGCACATTTGAGGACCAAATGGTTCATGAGAGGATGACACCACTAGATTGTGGAGGGCATGAATAATTGGTTCAAGCTGCAGGGGGCTCAGGGGCTCATTCACAACAAAGTCTTTGCTGAGTAGGTGGATAGGATAACTTGACTGTTGCTCATGTCTGGCAGGACTAGGCTGCTACTGATGGTTGATCAGCTAGTGTTTGGAGAAATAGAATGATTCTTACCACACTCACTATGCCTCCTGACTTCAGGATAGAAGAGTTCAAAGGGTTTAATGCACAACTGGAGGATAGGCACTTTGATGCTGCAGAGAACATGTTGCCCACAGATGATCCCCTTGCCATGAACAAATGGAAATGGATGACTGTGGACATCTTTGTACCAACTAGGGAGAAAAACATGGCAGGAAATGGAAAGAGCTTCATCATTGAGGAATTTTATTACAGCCTTTGCTGGATATCATACATGCTGTATTTGCTGAAGCCTTGGCAAAATATTTTCATCTAACTCCCTTCAAAAAGGTAGGAGGTTTTCCTTGTCAAAAAGACAGCATTTATTTCACATATCCCTTGAAGGTTTGGAAGTCCCCACTCATGGGGCAAGAACAACAAGTGTACAATGAAGTTTACACATCAGCAACATAAAACAAAGCTCAGGATGCAATCTTGAAGCAAGAAAGAATGGATGGGTGTAAGCTAGAGAGGGTCATAGCAGATCTGATGTTGTGGTTGGACTCTACATGGTTGGCTCAGTTCACACATATATCTGCATGGCCAATCTATCATTTGTTTGGTAGTCAGTCCAAGTACATATGAAACACTCCAAAGTGAGAAGCTTGTTATCCCATCACATTTATTTCATCAGTAGGTGTCCATCAAACTATGCTGCATTATGTAGCTGACTCTCACTATCATAGCTGCCTGAGTTGCTATGCAAGTTCATATCAGTTCTCTTGAACAAAAAAACCAATACTGACTTGCTCATGCACTGCAAACACAAATTTATTCATGCCATCTGGAGGATCCTATTGGATGATGTCATAATTACTTGACCTGTAATAACCCCCTTCTTCAATGTGTCATGCCTGTTATCAACAGCTTGCTGCCACCCCTATACAATGGACAAGTGCAGACACTCCTCCTCCATCTTGCTGAATGGCATGCACTTGTGAAACTGAGGCTCCATATACAGGACACACTGGCACTACTACATCAAGCTTTACAGTGGCTTGGCACACAGATGCAAAGGTTTCAGCAGATTACATCCAAAGCCTTCATTATAAAAGAACTACCTCAGGAAATGGCTGGAAGGCAGAGAAGAGAGACAGCCACCAATCTCTCAGAGCATTGGAGGAAGCCAGTATAAGAAGTACATATCCCTTGGGGTTATATCTCCCCTATCCATTACTGTTCACTCATGCACATGTGCTCTGTCCCAGACTTTCCTTTTTAGGATTATTAACTTTTCTTTGTAATTCACAACATTCAAATCATTCATAGCTAGCTACATTATTTTTATGCTTGAAGCAATACTTCCTTATAGTTTATTCCCATAGTTATGTACAACAAGTCTGGGTTGTAACCCAGACTATAAAAACCCAGTATTCTCTTTTGAAATGCAGTTTTCTTCCCCTGGTTGAACTCTTACCATTGTCTCTTGCTCATATTGACTCCAGCCCTTGTCCTAGGCCATTCTTATCATATCCAGCCCTCATCCTAGGCCATTTCTTTTGTTTCTGGCCCTTGTCCTTGGCCAAATTTCTCTATCCACCTCATTCTTGTCTTGTGCCATTTCCTTATTTAGCAATATTTGTCATCAGTGCTGTGGTCAGTTGCCTGCTAACCCTTCATACTGACAACCCATCTTTAGAACTCCTTGGGATGACATTCCCCTCACATCCTATACTAATTATTTACTTTACACTGGCAAGGTCAGGACCATTGTCAAAGACATTCAACATAAACATGTACAAGTTCCATGTGCTAGGCAACTATGAAAAAATGATTAGGCAGTTCAGGACTACAGACTCATATACCACTGAAGTGGTAAGTGTTCCATCTTATTTGTTTTCTGGTGCAAATATTGACATGTAAGTATGCTATAAGGATGAATGAGCACACAGACTGGTCAAAGGGTTCTATAGAGACTCCAACAAGAAAGCCATAGAGAAAGAGATTGTGAGGCAGGAGAGACAACAGACTCTACTCAGGCAGCAACTGGACCTGGACAATGTGGAGCATGAGATTGAAGGGATTGACCCCTCTCTGCAGTTACATCACTTTATAGCCAATACTCCCAGATGTGACAATACTGTCAACATCCTCCAGCTTCTTTGGTCCATTGTGATGACCCTGCAGTGAAGGTAGGTAGGTTTTTCTTCTAAGCAGAACAGTTTTCTCTGAAAAAGACTATGGTTGTGGTTATTAGCCAAATTTCATGCAGGCTCTTAAAGACAATCTGCTTTCAAGGCTTCTTGGTCTTGATTTTAATGGCAATGAATGGTCTTTCTCATCTGAGCAATGCAACAGCATTCACTTCACTCACCTCCACTCAGTAATCAACTATAAACTACAGTGGCTCAAAAAAGTGTCCCAATATTGAGCCATTTTGAAGAGATTGGAAGATTATAGGAGAGCAAAAATAAATCAGGTAAAGTGCTTGCAGGATGAATGAAAGTAATTGTTCTTGGCATTCAGAAACCACTTTGGTCATGTGATTTGGTTGCCATGGGAGTGAGACGCAAGCATTTCAAAATGGCATGTCATTGGAACACTTATTTGATCCCAAATTACATTATGGATTTTAGTACTTTGTATGCCCTCCCTTTGTTTGTATCACTGCCTCAAGTCTTCTAGGCATACTCTCAATGAGTTTCTGACACTCCTCAACCTCTATCTTCCCCCACTCTTTCTCAATTCTCTCCCAGAGCTCCCAAACTCCTTTTGCTGGTCTTTCATAGCTATTGAGTCTTTTCTTGAGATGTTGCCAAAGGTGCTCAATGGGGTTGAGGTCTGGTGACTG
>JBBPNR010000910.1:0-15287 GCA_038091015.1 Boletus vermiculosoides
CCATGTGTCTTGTCCAGAGACTGCTCCGGACAGAGCTTCGGCCAGCGATGCGGGAAGGGAGGTCATCTTTGTATTTTAGGAAAGGGGGGGGGGTTATCTAATATTCTTCTACAGGTATCCCGATGGTTTCCATAGGCTGTAACAGGGTCACAGATCCTTTGAAGAAAAGTGTGGAGCCGATGATTGCAGCTCTCCTCCTTGAGACCTTCTGATCTCTCTGTATCTGGGTTTCTTTACCCTCTTTGGTGCTGGAGCTATCTCCAGCGTCTCTTCTCTCTCTCGCTTTGGTACTCTCTCGAGTACCAGAACTAATCCTCCTGTGAACAAACGGCGTGTGGTTTCGCGGACTTCCGGAGTTGGCAATCTGAAAGGAGGGGTGTCGTAAAGTTGGTGGAGTGGTATTAATTCTGGGCCTTCTGGGGTCCCGTAATTGTCGTTGGGGTCGTAGGGGGGTGGTGAGGGGCTCTTGAAATCTGACTCTTGTGTCAGACGAGCACTGAACCTGTCTTCGTCATACCCGAGGGTCAGAGCCCTGGCGATGACTTGGGGTAGGGGTGCTGGATATAGGGGTTCCCCTTCTACGTCCCTGATTTGACAGAACCTCTCCAGCTCTGGTTGTTTCTGTAAAGCTTGAAAGAGCTCTTCGAATGGTGTCTCTCCACGCACTAAGTCCTGTGACTCTGTGTCAACGGCTACTCTCTCCTGTTCTACTAACTCCCACCTGCGCTCTGTAGGTACGGGTCCTGCGGGTCCTACACTAGCAACGTAGAGGTGATCGAGATGATCTGTGCCTCCTTGTCTATCTGGGGCTGGGAGCGAACGGAGCGACCTGTGGAAGACGATAGGCACTAAGCCCGCTGTGAGCTTGTCCGTATATGAAGAGAAAACTGGGTGTCCATGAACTTGCTAGGATGTGCGATGGGGTGGTGAAAGGTGAAGCGTAAAGGTAGAGTCTAGTCTAGTGAAATGATCAAAGCAACTAATGCTTCAAGTAACACCAAACTACTATCGATGTAGAGTCGAAAGAAGTGAGAGGGAAAGCGAAGTGAGCCCTAGGGTCTCCTGAGTCCTGCTTTGAATGGGATATCCAAAGAGACTAGACTGGGGATTCCAGCCGTAGTCCTCTGGTCTTTTATACACATACTATGTTTGTACATGTTGTGGCTAGATCTACTGATCTAGGGCATAGGGTAACGGTAATTAAATACGTGAGGCATAGGCATGTAGAATGGAAGGAGCGGTGATTAAATACACATGTTGATCATGGGAGTGGAATGGAAGCATGACAGAGATGAACGTGGGAAATCATATAATCATATCGGGATTGGATCTCAGATCCGATCAGGGAAGAGAAAAAGAAACAAAGGGTGTCCATGCACAAGTCCATCTAGTGGCTCTAGAGAAAGTGAAACTGTCATGAGTGAGCACACGTGACTATCACGTGATCCGATAAGATAAAGAAAAAGAATATTCGATTACGACCGTAACAGTTGCTGACAAGGTTTTAGATTACAAGATGTGTAAACATATCTCAAAGGTGTTAATGTGCTGCTCTGCTGCAATTCACATGGGATTGGATCACTACAATAAACTTGCTCCCTACCAAAAGCTGACCTGCTGAAACTTGGATATTTTGATGTCATCAGCTGTAGTATTCTAGCTATAATATTCTTAGGGAATTTTCCCTTCTTAAAATCTTTCAATCTGACATGCTCATGAAATCCTGGACTCAATCTGCCAAGTATGAAATGTCAATGAAATATTTCAAGGTCTTATGGTCAAAAGAAGAAATCATTTGCCTAAATGTTGAGGTTCATTGACTTGCTGCTTGGATTGATTTAGCTGAGGAAAAGCTTCAGGATACTGGTTCCAAAATGGACTTGCTGCAGAGATGTGACTATTCTACACCAAGTGACATCACATGAATAACATCCATGGCCAAGTCCTTGCAAAATTTGCAAGTTGGACAGGTATGTATAGTAGTAAGATACCTGAGGATAGGAAACCCAAGGAAGGCAGACTGTTACAGTTGTGGTACATTCCTGGTTTTTTTCTCTTTCCACAATCTCGTGTTCCTCACATGACTACTTCTGTCACTGGACTCACACATTCTCAGGCTTATTGCCACTCAACACAACACATCTTGCATCAGCCTTGGACACCACCCTCTTGCACTGCTCCCTCCACAGTGTCTCTACATACAACCACCCTCCTGTGTTATCTGATCCTGGATCATTCCCTTCAGTAATACCCTATCTCATGTTGGTATCCAAGAGTGTGTACCAGTGTTTGTCCCACAAACACTAAGTGTGATTCCCATGGGTGCTTGCAGTACACTTCACACACTACATCAGGATTAGGTATTGGAATAGTTTTGGAAGTTACTATACACTTCAAGTGTCTACCTTACAGTGAACTCTTGTGGTTATCATCATCTGTTCCCTACAATCTCCTTCTGCTTACTCTTACTATAGCTCTCTCCTCCACCTTCTTTTTTGAAGGACTCCAGTCTTGTTTCAAACAGATAGGTCACAATGACTTGTACTATTATGCTCATATACAAGGTGGAGACAAATTGGCAGACTATGCAGAACATTTCTGGTAATGAAGATGCTGGAACCATAAGCAACTTCAAATGCTTGGAAATTCAACTTAGACCCATCTGAGTTCACACTGCAACATTTAACTTATCAATGGTCATGTCATACAGTGTGGGGTTCTCAAACTGTCACCTTGCCATTGTAGTTCAGTTGTTTGAATGCCAGGTAGTATTTCTCTTCATTTCTCTGAATACACTAACAACTTATTTCAAACTGCAATTGCTGTTGATAGCCCAGACAAACCATAGTGTAACTTGGATGAACTGCATTCCACAGCCTTGTCTTATGACATGACCCTACTTAGCAAACCAGTTGAATACATCTACACATGTTTATAGCAATCATCACTCCCAGCTATGTCTTACACTTATCAGAATTGTTCCCTCTACAAAACTCATTTCAATTACATACTTGTGTAAGTACAGTATATCCCAGTAGTTGAACACAAGTACTGAGCTTTATTTTAAAAGGCACATATAGAGATTAAGATAACTGCTTCCTTTGACTTTGAAAAGTTGAAGAGATTGCTTTATGGTCTCCCTGCAGTGAATTTGTTGATTACATTGTCTCATGAAATCAATGACAAACTGGAACAAGCATGTGTACAACACGTCAACCACATTTTCATAATGAAGCACTTGCTAACACTTCATGAACACTTATTTGGATGAAGTTTGGTTGAACTTCCTTAATGGAAAAAAGTACATCTGTGATGCACTCAGGTAGTTCATTCCATGATTTTGACTTGAACAGGACTTTATTGTGATGAGAGCATTTCTGCTGGCTGTACAACTGGTTGCTTGCCCTTTCTCCTCCTGTATCCTTTGATCCACTCAACTCCCACTCTTTTGCCCCATCATGAATTCTCTATTGGCAATATCTTGTTCTCTAGGCAACTTCTTCCTCAGTGATATTTCCAACATTTTGGCCTCAATTTCCAACACTTTCCACTTTGTTTCAGATGATCATTAATCCATTGACCTGTCCAATAGATCTGACTGTCTCAAGCTCTCTTTCATCATCCCTTCCAAGTGTTCTTGGAACATGACTATTAGGGACTATGACTGTTACTGAAAAGAAACACTGTTGTCCCTCATTTTGGGCTGCTCATAGATGATATCACAGTGACTTATTCTGGCCACATGTTAAAGCCCACAAAACAGATTAGAAATTTCATTATACCATTGCCTGAAATATGTATGTGATGACAAGAGCAACCACATATCCCCCATTTCCATTAGCTCCAGTTCCAGCCCAGGAACTCTGAGTCCCAAGCACCATGACTCCATGCCCATCCCTGAATTGCCAACTGTATACAAACTGCCTTGCCAAACAAGACTTTGGTCTTTGTTGTGGTGTAGACAATATTCCCTGTTCAGACACCACCTGCACAGCCTAGAGTACACAAGAACAAGGTTACTGAATATTTTATCACAGCTAACAATATCCAGACTCCAGCACCAGTGCTAACTGTTCCCACTGCTAGCTCAATGAAGAAAACTCCTTGGACAGCAAAGAGAAAGCCAATTGAATTAATTACCATGGATGATGTCAAGGTAGCTATGTACACTCAGGCTCACTTCCAGGTATTAAGAAGACCTGGTCATTCATCAACAGTAAGTGCATGCATGCATGCTAAACAGACAAAATTCTAAAGGAATGAACATTGCAAGTGACATGTTGCCCTTGGGAAAGATCCCCATGAGTATGCCCAAAGAGGCAGTTGACCTTGTGAAGAAACATGGATGAAACAGACACTTTTTTCCTTTGTTCTATTCATAAAATTTATTTATGTACTGCTGAATTACTAGGATACTCAAGTGGATGAACACATATGTACTGTAGCTGTTCCTCAACTCTGCATTGCATAAGATTCAATGTGTAAATTCCTGGAACACCTTGAAGGAGAATTTGAGTGAGGTCAATTGACTCAGGCTGTGAAAGTGGAGATCATTCAAACTCCCCACCTTTATGGTGAGATTCAAGAGTGAGATATTGGCTGAGTACTAGGAGCCTCACCCCCATCCAGAAGCAAGGCCTGATAGCCATAATGCAAACAGCTCATGAGGCACAGGCTTCACCTGCTTGTACAAATCCTGAGGCTATTAACCAAGTGATCACCTCTGCACTTTCAAAAATGGATCAGGAAGTTCACCTGTTTTAAATGTTGCACATGCTAACTGGATGATTTCAGTGTGTACCAAGACTGGCTGTCTGAGGAACCATTGAAGATCATGTTGAGCCAAAGGTTTTTTTCAATAGTGACACACACAGTCCTTGATGTTGAACCATGCTGCTTGGGACTTAGACTCAAATCTTGTTGTAAGTGAAATTGGTAAGCATTCTACTTGTCTATTTCTTATGTGCTAACTATTAGACATGTCAAATGCTCCTGCCATTGCAAATCAACAATGTATGCTTAACCATGTCATAAGTGATTGTCACACCATCATCCAAAAGGAACTCAGTAAGCTTTTATTGTGTCCAACATGTTGTTATGGCCAAAACTTATCTACTTTATATTGAATGATATCTTGAGTGAACTTGGGTTACAAAGAAGGTTATGTGTTATGATTCTGGTGCACCCCTGGTCTTTTTCTCTTCCCACAACCTTGTGCCCATCATGTGACCACTCCTGTCACTGGACTCATGCATCCACACACTTGTTCAATACATATACCTGATGTGATGCAATCTTGCAATAGCTGCAAACACCACCCCACTGCACTGCCCACTCACAGTGCCTTTTATGCACAGCTATCCTCCTATACTACCTGATCCTGGATCTTCCCTGGATTATCCCCATGGATATTCCTGACTCCTCATGTTGTGCCCTGACCTCACCTCAGTCATCTGACCACTCACATGCCATCAGGAAATGTCACACCACAATAATTCCCATAATACACTCTTGCATTTGTAATCTTCATGTTATAATTGGCAAGGATCTCCTATCATTTTCCCCTCCTCCTCCTCCTCCTCCTCCTCCTCACCACCACCAATCTTCTCTTTCTTTGTCATTTCCTTTGCCATCCATTACCCTGGACCACCCAGGATCCTCACTCTTCAATGAGATCTCCTCCAAACTCCACAGCCTTGAGATCCTGGGCAGCACCTGGGCTGAGCTCTTAGATAAGACCCTCTTTGAGGGATGATGAGGCTGTGCCTCACCACCACTGGGTTTCCCATTCTTCATCTACTTTTACCTCTGACTCATGTTGACTCTTCATTATTACCTCCATGACAAATACTGCCCTCCCCTACCACCTTCTCTTACAGGCAATATATTTTCCTTTATATCCACTGCTTACTTATCATGTGCCATATGATGCAATGCACCCCTTTCCTATTTAGACTTTAAGGCTCCACTACCTATCCTAAAGTCTCTACTATATATTATGGCACCACTTGTATCCTTTTTTCTCCTTAACCTTGATATACACTATTCTGTGTAATCACTTCGTTCCTCAAGATTGCCCCACTTCATGTCTTAGCTCTACCTCATCCTCCCATTTACCACACAAGGCCAGCCCTTGTCTTTGATGTTCTACTCAAACTCTTTGGAGTCAACTTGAATAAATAACAAGTAATATGTATAGATGTATACCATTGTCGCATCCACTGGTCGTGAATGTAACCCTTCCCATGGAAGTGCCCTCCTTCTTTTCCTGCCATTTATCTCACTAGACTGGTCCTGCACTTCCCAATTCAGATGACCTCTTACTATACTCAGTTATTGCCTGATTAGAATATACCTACCCTAAAGTCCTTATAATTAGGGTATATAAGTTAGAGCTCTACTCTAACACCTTTTCTTCTCTAATCTTGATCTACACTCCAAGTATCTACCTTATGGTGTACTCTTGTGGTTATCATCATCCATTCTCTGCAATCCCCTCCTGCTTGCTTTTGTCATTGCCCTCCCCTCTTTCCTCCTTCTTTAAAGGACTCTAGTCTTCTTCTTCACCAACCACATTTCACCAATGTTGGCTCATTTCTCATTTTTCTACTCCAGTACAGAGGATCCAACCTCTGCATCATTGCCTCTGACACTGACAGTCACTACCTAGATTGAGATCTCCCAACCTTGTCTATTTGGCTCTACTTGTCATTGTTCTACTAGGGATCCTCTCCCTAGTTGCCTCCATCTTAGCTGTCGTAGACATCTGTTAAGCCTTCACCAAGGTTCAAGAGAACACCACAAGGTGGTTACACTTTATGTACCATTGTTGTTACGGTTAAGGAGGAGACCCCTATTCAATTTCCTTCTTTGTCTCCTCATCATCACTCACCGACTCCAATACCTGGGTCGGTCACCTCTCCCCTCCATCTCAACCATCCCAGCACCATCCTCTTCACCTCCTTATTCTCCGACCTCAGGGATTACCACATCCCAACCTCCACCTGGGCTGACCTTTTAGATGAATCCCTTTTCAAGGGATGAGGCTATTCCTCATCAGAATGGACATCTCCACCATCACCTCCAGATACTTCCTTCCACACCACCTCTCGGGTTTCTCCTTTTTATCCTCTGACTCTTACTTTACTCTTCCTGACTCACTTGGACACTGCCTCCTCCATAGCCTCTCTCACAGCTATGCATTTCCCCTTATATCCTGACTGTTTACCTCACATGCCTCGCGATGCGACATGTCCTCTCTCCTTATTTATCATTAGGACTCCGATACCTGCCCTAGAGTCCCTAGTATATATATTGGAGTGCCACCTGTATACTCCTTCCTCTCTAACCTTGATATACACTATTTTGTGTAGTCAAACTGTTCCTCGAGACCTCCTTCCCTCGTGCCTCGCCTCACCGCTTCCTCATCCTCCTCTCTTCCAACTCTGGGCCAGTCCCAGTACTGCTGACTTACATCAGGCCATTCACACTCAACTCCATACAGAGGTGACTAAGTGTAGGAACGAGACACGGTTCTTCATGAATGTGTACCATTGTTACCGGTCGTAACAATTGTAATGATTACTGGTTGTAATTGTAACATTATGAGTCTGGAAGAGTTAAAGCAGGCCAGGAAAGAGTTAGAGGAAGTTCAGGAAAGGGTGAGAAAGCAGACCCACCAGACAACAGGTTGAAAAACACACACAATATGGATGCTGCATGTCAGGAGATTATGCAAAGAGAGCTAAGAGGCAGCAGGTGATGAGGTCAAGGTTGGGGAGACAGTGTGAGCACATGGAGCATGTCATCCAGTCATGATTGACCAGGAGCAGAGTCTCAGGACCAGGCAAGACTGTTGGAAGACCCTGGGGACATGACAGCTAGTGACAAGGATTGTCCTGACAAGCTCACAGAACTCCCACCAAGCCAGAAGGTATGCAAGAGTGAGGTGGCAAGGAGAGAGCTGAGGTCATGTTGGAAGCCAAGAAGGTATCAAGAGAATGCACAGAGGGCACAGGTGATAACAGTGACAAAGTATGTTGACCTAGGAAGCTAGGTGAATCCCCAGATAAAGCAGAAAATGCATATATCCAAGGAAGCCAGCTGCAACTTGAAATGAATGCAGTGCCAGTCCATGAAGGTGGTGAACTGACTGGACAATGTAACAGAGGTATCATGCATGGAAATGCAGACCAACAGGCCCCATAATGGAGAGGTCATAGAAAGGCACTGGAATACACAGAGCAAGAATGAGAATAATAAAATACATTGGACAGCATTGATTAAGAGGGGGAGAGGATAAGCAAGAGCTCAAGCATGACTCACAACAGGACCTACAGAACATCATCAGTGCATCTCAAAGGAGGTCATAGACATAACTGACATATCCCCAGACCCATCACCACCACTAGTTAACTCATACAAACAACCTGGGTGAGAGAATAAGCCCCCAAGTGTCAAGCTTGAACAAGAGTGGAATGAAGTTGCAAGCTACAATGCTGGATCTACCACCAATGAAGCAGATGTGTCAGGACCACCAGAGGGCCACAAGAATGCTAGACATAGACCAAAGAACCTGCAAAACATGTCAGATCAAGGCCTACTTGGAGCAAAAGGGGGGTAATAGCTCACCTTGGAGGACTTGAGATGAGATGGGCAAGCCAGACCATGAAGCAGTTGTATCAGGCAACCTGCACAGCATCCAGGACCTTCCTGAAGACATTAGCAATGACCATATTGACAGTAGGAACCCACCAGGTTGAGATATAGGGTCAGGAGATCAAATCAATGAAGTAGGCAAATTCAGAGTTGCTGAGGACAAAGCACTGCAGTGGAACAATCCAGGCAGCATTGGGGTGCATGAGGAATGATGTCCCACAAGCAATAGGAACCAGTGCTTTGATGATCCAAATGTGCTATGTTAAGATGAAGGATCAGGAGGCCATTTAGGTGAAAAGGGCAAATTGGGACATGTCAAAGGTGAAGTACTGTGGTAGATGGCCTAGGCACCTTTGGGGACAATGGGAGATACCCTGGGAGCAATAAGAAATGGCATGTTAACAATACAAATCCACCAAGCTGAGTTATAGCCCCAGAAGGCCATTTGGGTGAACAGGATGAAGTGGGAGGCATTGGAGGCAAAACAGAGGGCCAAATGGATGGGAATAGCATTGGATACAATTGGATACAATGTGGAGAGGGTAGTGCAATGAGCAGCACACATTTCAACTTGATGTGGTCAAAACGAAGATGCTAGCTGAGAAGAGGCTGAATTAGTGAAAACAGTTGAAACACAAAGTGGAAAACATACATGGGTCACCCAGACCACCTAGAAAGATTCCTAGATGTCCTACTGAGCCCATAAACCTGCCATGTCAATAAGTCAAATTATGTCCTAGAAAAGTTAATCAACCCCAATTGAAGAAATGCATATATCAAATAAAGTGGTCATGCCAAGACCATATCAAGCAAATTTATTTGGTAACCTTTTAGAGGTATGTATAAATTTCTCTGATTATTTTTATCTTTTGCCTGTCATAAGCAGAGCAAACACTTATAGGTCATTTTCTAGCCTCTTCTGTTTGAGGGGAAGTATTGGAATTATTATTCCATATTTAGTATGAGCTTACATAACCATTGACTATTTTGAACATTGTACTATAGTCTTTACTACTCTAGTGTCTACATACTAGAGCTTCTACACTCTTTTGAATGGAGAACCACATGTCTATTGTCAAAGATATTCTGATGCTTTTGGACAGTCCTGCCATTTTCAGGGCAAGAATAATCTGGGTAACCTCTTTGATGATAATTGGATAAATGCTTGGAAAAGCACTTTTGCAGACATTGTTTTCTATCCACCTGTGAGAAGTGTAAGGACCATGAAGCACAGCAGAGTAAAGTTGAGGGTAAATGTTGGAATTAGGAATTTGTGCAGGGATAATGGCATCCACTTGTCCCACAATATGAATCTTGACTTGCTCCTCTGGAAAAATCAATAGATGCATATAAGGCAGTCCATTTTAGTATTCAATTGTATAGACAAATTCAGTCATCTCTCCATAGTAGCCATCACAGATCTACAGTGGCTCAAAAAACTGTCCACATGTTTGGTCATTTTTCACTAAACACAATATCCTAACCCTAATCCTAACCCTTGCCCTAAATGCTAAGTGTATCAAATGGAGTACATGCTCCTGGCTTTCTATTGGCCAAAGAGTCAAGAGATTTGGATAGGATCTGATGAGATGGCAACTATTTCAAAACAACAACTCATTCAGACAGTTTTTTGACTTTATATAAATCTGGGTATCTAGTACTTGATATGAGCTCCTTTGGCCTTGATAACTGCATCAATCCTTCTAAACATGCTTTCTATACATTTCTAACACTATTCCTCATCAATTTCCCCCCCACTCCTCTACTACCATTTTCCACAATTAATAAACTTTCATAGAAGCACTGTTATAAGCTGAAAGGCATGTTTTGAGGTAATTTCAAGTGTGTCCAATGTGGTTAAGGTTAGGAGATTGTCCAGGCCAGTGCAGAAGCTTCATATCTTACTCTTCAAACCACCTTTGGACTCTTCTAGAGGTGTATTTGGGGTCATTATCTTGTTGAAAGCTAATATCTTCTTTTGAAATTCCAGATTTCTCCATGCTTTGCAGCAATCCCTGCTTCAAAATGGTCATATATTATTCAGCATCCATTCTCCCTTCCATCCCACTCAAAACCCCCACTCCATTCCACCCTACACAGCCCCATACCATCTGTGAACCTCCAAATAACTGTATTTTTGACCTTTTTAACAATTAGCCATACTTTCTTATTTTTCCACATATACTCTTACCCAGCTGACCCAATCCTATTGATTTTGATCTCATCTGACCATATAACTCTTTTCCAGTCCTCCACAGTCCAATCCTGGTACTTGGAAGCAAAGGCTAACCATTTTTTTTGTGACCATTAGAGTAGGGGCTTTTTCTTTTTTTACCACAGCCTGTAATGAGACCTTCTTGAGGGTATTTCTCACTGTATGAGGGCAGGGAGGAGTATCAACATGGTATTGATGAGTTTGGTGGCATGAACAGCATTTTTGGGCTTACTAGTAATGATTTGCTAAACAATAGCTTGTTTGTTGGTGAGAATAAGCTTTGAAGAATGGCCACAATGAAGCCTAGCCTTCTCTGGCTGGAGTTCCTGATGAATCTGGTATACTGTAGACTTTCCAAGGCCAGTTTGGGAAGTGATTTTCTAGAGGAAAGCCTAAAAAAGGAGAAAGAAATGATATTATTTCTCTAAGAAGTAGAAATGGATTTTCTAGTGATGATGGGAAAATAAACATGGAATGCTTGGATTTATATATGTTGGCTAACACTCATTTACATAAATATGACATAATAGAACCTTTACAAAATATGTGTAACCATATTACAGCATACTAGGGTCCAATATATGTAATAAAAATATAAAGTCAAAAAACTGTCTGAATGAGTTGTTGTTTTGAAATGGCTGCCATGTCATCAGATCCTATCCAAATCTCTTAACTCTTGGGCCAATAGAAAGCCAAGAGCATGTACCTCATTTCATACATACACTTGGAGCTTAGGGCAAGGGTTGGGATTAGGGTTAGAATATTGCATTTAGTGAAAGATGACCAAACTTGTGGACAGTTTTTTGAGCCACTGTATGACTAGATTAGTTCTGTCCACAATTGTTTGATCTATGTATATAAAGAATGGTTAGCTATATTAAAGAAAATTTGATTTAAAGAACACATACTAGAAAATATTCTGAGTGATTCCAGGCCAGCTGCCATTGGAATTCATGGTAAGAAAAAGATCAGGTTTCCTATTTTCTCAACAAATGGCCAGGAAGTCTTGAAGTAGCTGCTGCATGTAGTGAGGCCCACTCTTGTGAGTGAAGAGAAAAACAACACATCCAACTTGACTGTATCTTTACCAACATTGTGATCCAGGTAATCTTGTAATCCTTGATACAATTAGCTCTCAGTTTTATTTGATTGTTGGAAATCCAGGTGAAATTACATTGATCAATTGAAACCCATCCATTATAGGTAAACTGCTGGAGAAGTCTGTAAGCATACCAGAGGAGCTGGGTAACCTTTTTGGAGTGATATGGATTGCCATTATTGAGCTGCCTTAGAGAAATATTCAAATGCCAGCCATTCTTACCTTGTGGAAAGAAAACAACATAGTGAAGGGGAAGATAGGAGGAATGAAGGTTATTGATATAATATAGACCACCACCTTGCAGATTTTAAAGTGGTCTAATGTAAATGGATAAGGATTACTCCTGAGTAAGGGTACCACAAATCCAGCCAAATGTACAGATGTGCCAGCGGTGCATTTGTACATGTTTGGCTACTCCATATATATTTTCCTTGGTGTCAGCTTGTGTTCATATGCACAAATGCATTACTGGCACATCTGCACATTTGATGTTTGGTTACTGGATGTCATGTTTGTATTCATTAAGTTATTGTTTACTTTGGAATATTCAATACATGGCCCTGCCAAACTTGAATAGCATAAGTCAATTATAAATATGAACATAGTGTTATTGTATGTGAGACAGCATTCATTCACTAATAGGGGTTCTTTGTCAGCCCAATATAATCTATATTTCTGAAAAGAATTTGCATGCTCTTATCACCTAGTGGTGAATAATTGCTATGAAAGGCAGGTTGGCCAATCAAACCACAGTCTATAATATATTTACTGGACATTTACTTATAAAATGGTTGCAAATGATATCTGAAAGACACTATAGTACTACTTCTTGCTTCATGACTTGGCTGTCTGAAGGGCAGCTCTGCTTTATAGACTATCTATGTTATTGGATTTAAATAGTTATATACAAATTCAAACATTCATGTGAAAGATGTCTTATCTCACTACTGTCACAGGGAAGAAAGTAGAGGCATGAAATCATGATCCAAATGAAAGGAAAAGAGTACCTGTGTAACAAATTGTAATAGTTAGATCTTATCAATATTTGTCCTTTTCATGTCCCATTGCTTTTTTGATATTCCACACTTTTTCATCTCAGCTATTCCACTCCCTGTCCTTTTCAGGTCACATTAGTAAATCCTTAAAGTACAGATATGTATACCAAACTACATATCATTAACCAGTTATTGGTTTGATTTACTTTGATTACTTTATTTACCAATAATAAGACATGAGAGTCCAATTCTCAGCTTCATATAAACATATCCATATATCATTCTTTTATCTCATCTTGTCAAAGACACAATGAATTATATCCTTCCAGGCTCACAGATATGTTATTATTTCCAGAGGCCTTTTTCATTCTTGTCATTCTTTTAACACAATTAAACACTTACCAACTACTGCCCATTATTCATGATATATTATACTTGCATGTAATATTTCAATATTTACATACATATATATGGAAACAATGCCCTGAGTCATGCACATTGATATGTGTGTCATTGAATTGCACAAATTTTATAATACAACATATATATCACTATTATATGTATTGGAAACTGTCATTCCACACAATGACATACATACCAATACCTTGCAAATCATAGCTACCATGAGGTGGAAAATAGTATGTTACATAAATCTATGCTTATTTGGTCAAATAGCTTAAAATTAGGATTGGACAATAGCCACTGGAAGACTTGATGTATGCTAGGAATTTGTTTTCAATGTTAAAAAATTATAGTAGTGTTGTAGCTACATACTTATGCCAACAATACATATTTCATACAATGTGACAGCTGGGCTATGTGCACATTGCAAATAGACAAAATGTATATGAAAACAACAAAATGTAAAATATGATTATATAGTTAAATTTAGATACATAAATCATCACAATCACACACTCAGTAGCTAATAGATATGTTCATTAATAGGAGTTATGAAATATCTAAATATATACAAGAACATCCAAAGCACTAGGTGTAAATATCTGTAGACCAGTTCAACTTACATATGAAGTACCATAATCAAACATGGTCTGGATTGGCACAGAGCCTGTCCTGTTGTAGTGATGATGTGCAGCACAGAGACTTTGGATGCTAAATCCACAAAAGCCAGCTGAGAACACAAAGTCACCAGCAAGATTTGGAATGACACAAAGTCTGTCCTATTGCAATGAGGTTGAGCCTAGAGACCTAGGCATGATGGGCTGGGGCAGGGTGGGTGGCTGACAAAGGAGAATTTAGATTTGGAAGGTGGATGGACTTGTCAGAAATGTGGATATGATGCCAGGTAGTTGAATAAAAACAAGAAGCAGGAGGGTTGGTACAATGTAGAGTCATATAAAAAACATGGAGATCAGAGAAGTGATCTACAGATTCACAGGCCATCCAGTATTTTGGACTGATGTACTAGATGCACAAGTCTTGTATGCAAGGATGGTGGGGTGGAATTTAAAAATGATAGTTACAACATAGAGTCATAGTCTTGTATTTGCAAAGAAGGTGAATGACATGAAACTATTAACCTCTCTTTGATGTTAGGGGAGTAAAGTGGATGGTGATAGGTCAGGGTGGGAAGAGGCAGGACTTGGCATATTCAGAGTGTGATTGTCAAAGATGAAAGGCAGTGAGGGCATCCCTGAAACAGCTAGTTTGGGTTGTAATTTGTTTAGGTGGATTTGAGTGTCAGTATAGGTGGGTCATGCTATACATACATGGCTGACCTTCATCAGCACTTGAAACTTGGAAATGCCTGTGGCAAGCAAAATTTGGATCCTTCTGTTGTATGCAGCTGACATAGTGGAGCTTCAATCTTCTTGCACACTAGAGCTTAAAATCACCCCTTTCTCCCTGCCACTGCCACCTCTCCAACATCATCATCGTCATTGGCATTCTACTCCTCTCATCATCTTCCCCCCACCTCACTGCCTTTCATTGCCACCATTCAACATTCATCATAGTCATCATCATTGTCAACATTCCACTTTCTTGTTGAGAGTGTGATTGCCAAAAATGGAAGGCAGTGTGGTTGTGTTGAGTCAAACTATGAATTTCATCAGTACTTATATTTTGTTTCTTTTCTTACCATCTTCAATTACTACCATCATCATTTCTTATTCCAAAACATACAAAGCTTTATGCTCTTGTATATTCAATACTTGCTGATTTCAGGTCAGTTGTATCCTTTCCAACAGCTTCATGTCATCAGGGTGGAAGAAGGCTGCCTTGGTTGAATTGGATGCCCACAAGACAAATGGGACCTGGATTCTCGTCCCTCGTCCCAAGAACCGCCCAGTGATTGGTT